>WAAG01065988.1:15893-34052 GCA_013390105.1 Tichodroma muraria | reverse complement strand
AAAAAAAAAAAAAAAAAACCCATAAAAAAATCCCCCAACAAAAACGTCGCTTGGAGTTGGCTGCGTTCCAGGGATGAACGGCTCTGCCCCGATCCAGCACTGCTGAATATCCCAAATATGCTGCAGGAAAGGTCACTGGAAGGGAGTGGGCTAATCCAAGGCACGGCTGGGCCACCCCGAGGAGAAGCTGAGCCTGAGGATCCCATTTCCCACCCGGTGGGCAGCGCCCCGAGCCCGTGCAGTGATCCCAGTTCCACCAGCGTGAGGGGTCAACACACGAATTAATGATATAAGGCTGAGATGCTGGAATTGAGATTTAAAATCGGGATTTTGTCAATGCCACTGATATTTTCTGCCTGGTTTCTGCTCCAGCCTGGGCTTTTCACCCTCTGCTGTCACCTTGTCGCCTTCTCAGGTGTGAAGGAGCACTGACAGTGGCTTCCAGCTCGAGTCCCTGCCTTTCCACGTCCCCTCCAAGCAGGAGCTCCTGCTCACAGGGACTGGCAGGAAGCTGCTTTAATTCCTCTGTTGCACAAGTTTCCTATTTCAAGTCTGGGTTTCTCGTTCTTCCCTTTGAATCTCAGGGTTTCTCTGGAATCCAGAAGGTCTCTCCTTCCCGGGTCACTGGCAAGTCTGGAGTCATCTTCCTCTTCAGCCAATCCTCACATGCTGGGCTGTGAAAGGAGCCCTTGGAAGCAGCAGGAATTTAACTTGTTGTCCCTCAAAATCCTGGGAATTTTTGTAAAGCCTTCGGGACTGAAGGTTCCTGACATCCCAAGGAATGACACCAGCGTGATGATGTTTGAACCCAGAGCCTATCTTTAATCTCCTTTCAAATGCAAACTGGATGTGGCTCATCCATAATTGAGGCAATTATAAAAACTTCCTGGTTATCCACTCTTTTAAGATGATTTGGCCTCCCTTTGGAAATGGTTCCAGTTACATTCCCATCCCTGGATGCAGAATATTTTGGTTTCTCAGCAGAAAACCATAAGACTGAACCTTACCAGAGTCTCTAGAATTGTTTTTGGCTCTTGGCTTTCCATAAGAAAACAGCACATCACAGCTGGGAGGAGAAGGAAAATCCTTGGGATTCATCTCTTGCTTCCAGACAATGAAATTACATCATAAACCAGGAGGAACAGGAGAAGGACTTAGCAGGAAAGTTGGGAGAAGGAGTTGTTTGAATTTGTTTTCTAGAGGGCCCCGTTTGGAGGTTTCTTCCCAAATTTGCCCTAAACCAGTACAGGAGGGGCTGGAGCCCCAGGAGAGGCGGAGGGAGCTGGGAAGGGGCTGGAGCTCCAGGAGAGGCTGAGGGAGCTGGGTAGGGGCTGGAGCCCCAGGAGAGGCGGAGGGAGCTGGGAAGGGGCTGGAGCTCCAGGAGAGGCTGAGGGAGCTGGGTAGGGGCTGGAGCCCCAGGAGAGGCGGAGGGAGCTGGGAAGGGGCTGGAGCTCCAGGAGAGGCTGAGGGAGCTGGGTAGGGGCTGGAGCCCCAGGAGAGGCGGAGGGAGCTGGGAAGGGGCTGGAGCTCCAGGAGAGGCTGAGGGAGCTGGGTAGGGGCTGGAGCCCCAGGAGAGGCGGAGGGAGCTGGGAAGGGGCTGGAGCTCCAGGAGAGGCTGAGGGAGCTGGGTAGGGGCTGGAGCCCCAGGAGAGGCGGAGGGAGCTGGGAAGGGGCTCAGCCTGGAGCAAAGGAGGCTCAGGGGGAATTTCTGGCTCTGCACAACTCCTGCCAGGAGGGGACAGCCGGGGGGATTTGGGATCTTATCCCAGGGAACAGGGACAGGAGGAGAGGGAACAGCCTCAGGCTGGGCCAGGGGAGGCTCAGGGTGGACAGCAGCAGGAATTTCTCCATGGAAAGGGTGCTCAGGCCTTGGCAGGGGTTGTTTGGAGCCCCCATCCCTGGAGGATTTAAGAGGTGGATGTGGCACGTGGGGACATTCCGTGGCGGCCCTGGCGGTGCTGGGGGATGGTTGGACTCCGTGGTGTTCAAGGTCCTTTCCAACCTGAACAATTCCATGATGCTCCAATACTATTTTCAGCAAGCTCTGGATGGACTTTTCTGGTTGCTGCCTAAATCTTTTCTCCAGGGGGTTCCTCTTCCCTGGTGGGGATTAAAGTTGGAGTTCTGTGCTGCCACACACGAAATCCCTGGGATGGGACAGGGATGAGTTTTCTACTCTCACACCTATTTATTTGTTTTTATAGGAAACTGCTTCCACTGTGGCTGGAAATGGAGTGTTTGGGTTTCTTTAAGATTTCCATTCCAGAAGGAAAGAAGAGCACAGGAACCAAATATTTCAGAGTTCCACAGCCCGTGCACTCCTTTAAAACTGGAGAATGATGTCCTGAGAGTTAAACCCCTTATGCCACTGCTTTGGGGAGTTAAAACAGCAATCCTGGGAAAACAGAATTTTTTCCAGCAGCTCTACAAGATCCAAAAAGCTTTCTAAGATCTCCCCTGAACAGCTGTGAGGAGGGACAGGAGGGCTCTGGTAGGACAAGCCCTGTTGCCACTGTGCAGGAGAAATCCAAGCCTTTAATTTGGAATGAAATCCCATGTGGCTTCCCAATCCCACGTGGTTGTTCCTGGATGTGGGACACGCTCTCTAAAACCCAATCCCTCCGCTGGGAATGGGAATATTTGGAATGGGAATGGAGGCAAGTGTCTGCTGAATTAATATTTTGGTTTCTCTTTCACAGGGAAATGGATCTGTTGGAATAAATCCAGAGGAGGCCACAGGGAGCTGGAGCCCCTCTGGAGCCAGGGACTGGGAATATCTGGAATGGGAATTCCCTGGAATGGGAATATTTGGAGCCTGGGTGTGGGTATAAGTGAGTGTGAGGTGTTTGTTCCCCCTCCAGAAGTGACCACGACACCTCCAGACAGGAACATTCCCAACAAGGAGAATTTTCCAGCTCCCAGCTCCCATTTCCCGCTCCTTTTCTCATCGTTTGGTTCGCCCTTTGTGCAGCTGAAATCCTGAACTTTGGAAATCCTCTGGTAGCCTGAGGTATGATCCTGCCTGGAGTGATGTCTGTGGCAGAATCCCAGTGGGATTCCGTGGGGTGGAATCCATCCCAGTGCAGGGAGCGGGAAGGAATCCTTCAAACGAGGGAAGGAGTTAATTAGGACATCCAGGGCATGTGTTGACGCGCTGCTTTTAATCCTCCCCGGTGCAGAAAGCAGAATGTGTAATGGGAATTCTTTAGTTAGTTCTTGTTTTTTTTCTTCCAAAGCCTGGAAAAATGTTAGGACAGCCATGCTGTTAATGCCATCCCAGAGTCCAAAAAAATGTCATCCCCACTCCGACTGTTGAAACCAAACAATGTGTGCTGAAAGGGAGATGGATTTGGGGGATAATCTGGCAGGAGGCACCCACAGAGGGAATCTGGGAAGGAAATTCCCTGCAGGTGGGTTCTGGGGACCTGAATTCACTTTTTTCCTGGAGCAGCCACCACAGAACAGAGCCCTTTCCCTGCTCCATTTGGACATTTCCCTGCTCCATTTGGACATTTCTCAGCTCCATTTGGACATTTCCCTGCTCCATTTGGACATTTCTCAGCTCCATTTGGGCATTTCCCTGCTCCATTTGGACATTTCTCAGCTCCATTTGGACATTTCCCTGCTCCATTTGGGCATTTCTCAGCTCATTTTGGGCATTTCCCTGCTCCATTTGGACATTTCTCAGCTCCATTTGGACATTTCCCTGCTCCATTTGGACATTTCTCAGCTCCATTTGGACATTTCCCTGCTCCACTTGGACATTTCTCAGCTCCATTTGGACATTTCCCTGCTCCATTTGGGCATTTCTCAGCTCCTTTTGGGCATTCCCCTGCTCCTTTTGGACATTTCCAGCTCCATTGGACGTTTCCCTGCTCCTTTTGGGCATTTCCTTCCCTTGGGTGCTGAAGGACTCTCCCAAGTGCATCCTGCTGGGAGAGGAAGGTTTGTGCAGCTCCCCAGTGGATCTGCTCTGTGATTTGAGCATTCCTGGCGCTCACTCCAAAGCCTCTCCCTTGCTAAACCTCCCGAAATACCCCAACTTTCCGTGGAATACCTGAACCTGCCTTGTGCACTGAACCCAAAAGTGCAGCTTTTACGGGCCCTGCTCCTTTCACCTTCAGCACCTTGGGTATAAAACCAGAGGAGGATTCCCTCCGTGCACATTAATGCCCTTAACGAGCCTGGAGCCTGTTTTAATTGCATTAGTTGCCGTTCTATTTCAAGGCTCCACAATCTGGTCGCTCTTATTCCAATCAGGTTTCCGATTCTCCACACTTGGCTGCTGCTTTTCCGCCCTGCTGAAAGCAGAGCTCGTTTCCCTGCGGCCTCAAAATCAGCATTAGCACCTTGGAAAGGACATTTAGGAGAAGATAAAACCCCCCCTCTCCACAACCTGATTTTATTCCCCCTCAAGCAAAGCAGGTGAGCAAACCCCTTTTTTTCCCCGCGTGCATTTGTTGTTTGGAATTTTCCTGCACCGCTCACTCCTCTGGAAGGCTTAAATCCGGGCAGGGAGAACTCAAAAAGCTAGGAATTATCCCAGCCATCCATCCCTGCCTCAGTTTCCCCCCGACAAAGATCACATGGAGCTGCTGCTCTGGCAGTGACACTGGACTTGATGGAAGAAAATGCAATTAAAGGGGATCAGCTGCAATTAAGCAGGATCAAAACAGTTCCCCTCCCACTTAAACAAGGAAATTAAGCCAATTTTTCTGTGCATGTGCCCATTTATCAGCTGTTTCCATGGTAACCCTTGTTGTCCTCTGTGCTGTGTCTCATTTGTGTCATGGTAACACCCTGTAATCCTGGTCCCATTGTCCCGGGTTCCGTGCAAGTGTTCGCAAGGGAGACCTTTAATCTCCAAATCTCGCAGGTCTTCAGCTGATACAGCTTTACCGCGGGCACTGTTCTTTTGGGTGGTTTATCCCAAAAGACAGGCTGAGTTTTCTCCTTCCTGGCTCGATCTGAATTGGGCTGGAGTGGAAGAATCAATATTTACTCAGCAATTTGCAGCCCTTTAACTGAACTGGTTTAAATTCTCAGCTCCGATAAAGTTCTGGAATACCCTGGAGTGGAGTGAGGCCGTTCCTTCATTGTCAGAAAACTTTTTAACTTTGAAATGCTTCTTCTGGTGTTAAATTCCAGCAGTTCCAAGGCCCTGTTGATTTTAACAAAACCCTGACTTTGCAGGGCTCCCCCCCTCCTGTCTGAGCTAATTTCCATAATATTCCAATTCTAAATCCCTGTGTTTTGTTACAAACCCTGTGTTTGCTGCTGGGGGAGTTCCTGAGGGTGAGGGATGTCCTGGAGGCACTGCAGGGATCTCACCAGGACAAGGTCCGAGGGGAATTTGTGTCCTTGGGTCTCTGTGAGATCAGCTCTTGTGGCTGACCTTGTGCAGTCACTGCGGGGGGATCAGACTTCCTGGCCCCTGGAAAAACGGGATTTTTCATGGGGGGAGGTATCTGCTGAGTTAACATTGTGGTTTCTCTTTCACAGGGAGATGGACCTGTTTGAATAAATCCAGAGGAGGCCGTGGAGAGCTGGAGTCCCTCTGGAGCTGAGCTGGGAGAGCTGGGAATGTTCACCTGGAGAGGAGAAGCTCCAGGGAGGCCTCAGAGCCCCTTCCACGGCCTAAAGGGCTCCAGGAGAGCTGGAGAGGGACTGGGGACAAGGGATGGAGGGACAGGACACAGGGAATGGCTTCCCAGTGCCAGAGGGCAGGGCTGGGTGGGATATTGGGAAGAAATTCCTGGCTATGAGGGTGGGGAGGGGCTGGGCTGGAATTCCCAGAGGAGCTGGGGCTGCCCCTGGATCCCTGGAAGTGCCCAAGGCCAGGCTGGAGCACCCTGGGATGGTGGGAGGTGTCCCTGCCCTGGCAGGATGTGACTTTAAGGTCCCTTCCAACCCAAACCATTCCAGGATTCCCTGATTCTGGGATGTCAAAGCCTCTCTGCAGAACTCCTGCCAGGCTGGGCTGTCATTCTTTGGAAATAAGATCCCTTGATTTACCCACTCAGCCCAGAGACCACGACAGAAAGCCCCAGCAGCCTTCCCTGGAGATGTCCCAGCCTCTGGAACCCCCTGGGACACCTGGGCACATCCTGGGGACATCAATGCCTGCAGGTGTCTGGTCTGCCCTGCGCTTCCTGCAGATTAGCAGGGGTTGAAGGTCATTGTTGCTTCCTGTTCTCCCAGTGAAATTAAATATCCCAGCAGAGATTCCAGGGCTGCTTTCAACAATTAATGATCAGCAGAGCCCAGAAATAGCTCCGTGTTCCTGCTGCTTCTTTGGTCCGGGGAACACACAAAACTTGGAGGAGTCTCTGCCACACAAAATGTCCCCTGGCGAGGGTCTGATGCCTTAGGAATTTAGCTTTTGTATTTTTCATATATTTGTAATCCTGCGATTCTTTAGTGTATAACTCTAAACTCCATATACTGACGCCTCAAGTTTTAGCTTTTATATATTTTTCAGATTCTGTGCTGTTTTCGTGGGTAGCTCTGTTGGTGAGCTCTCTTCACAGAGCAGGCAGACAGAACAATTCCTTTTCCAGCTCGGGACCAAGGACAGGCGAAACAAATTTCAGGCCCAAGAGGAAAAACAACGGTGAAGTGAAGAGAGAAAAACAAGGAGGATGGAACATCATAACCTGAAGCTGTAATTGGACAATTAACTCCAATTTGCTAATGGACCAAAACTTATAAAAGTGTGGGACCTCGCCGGGCGTCCATTTTGTGCCCATTTTGGGGTTCAACCTGGGTGCAGCCCGGCCGGGCTCTTGCACTGCCCAGGGTGGATCCATTGAGGCCTTTTAATAAATCCCTGCTTTATCCTTTTGCTCTGTCTGGTCTCTGCTCCAGCCCAGCCTTCCGAGGCATCGATTCCGTGTCAGCTCCTGCTCTCCCGCTGTGCCCAGACACAGCAATTCCTCTCCAGGCCTGGGAATCAAGGAGCCCTCGCTGCCTCGGGCCCCCGGGGATGGAAACAAAAGTGACTCGGGGGCAGCAAACTTGGGCTAAATGACTTCATGACCTGAAGGTGGAATTGGGAGATCAACCCCCAATCTGCAAATGGACCACAATTGTAAAAGTGTGAAAACCCGTGACCCATCGTCCCTTTTTTGACGTAGGCCCTGGGGGGCCCAAAAACGTGCCTGAAGGCCCTTCAATAAATATAACCACTTCTTTATTCTTTTAATTTCGTCTGGCCTCTGTTTTTAGGTAGTCAAAAAAAGAAAAGACACCAGGTCGAGCATATCCCAGCTTGAAAAATAAAACGTTTTGCTGGCTGAGCGGGCGAAGCTTTGCAGGACCAGGCCCTCGGCGGCCTCTGCTCTGTTGTTTGTTTGGCTCTGGTGTTGCAGAGGTTTCCTTAGCAACTGCTGTATCCTTTTACAAGTCATTGTTAGTGACACTCATTGACGTGGGGATGCTAAAAACGATGGCACCCAATAAAAATAACCCCAGTGATGACCCCGTTTCCTTAAGCAAACAGCACCAGTATCCACCAGGAACCGGCCAGAGGGATTTCTCTCTGGAACAATGATGCCTGCAGCCTCCAGCAGCACCAACAGGAGTCTTTCTGGAGCTTGCAAAGGTCAAGAGGAAAATCTTCCATCCTCTGCTCTCTGTGCCTAATTCCAGCATTTACAGGGCACAGGGCTGGCCAAGACGGAGGGAAATGCTCCCTGGAATCTCTTTTAAAACTTAAGATCCGATTTCTTACACGGAGAAAACATCACTTTGTTGTTTAGTGATGGGAGGCAGTGGAGATCTGGGTCCTTTCCTCACGCAGGTCCCTCCTGAGGGGCTGAAAATGAGCCAGGTTTAGATTCCCCACGCAGGGATATCGGCAGCTCCGCGCTGAAATCCAAGGAAAACCCGTGGGTCAGGCCTTCTGCTGATTCTCTGCTCTGGAGAAGCTGCAGGGAAGGGGCTGGGTGCAGAATTCAGCTCTTCAGTGGGGTAAAACCTGTAAATTTTCTTCACCAACTCCATTAAAACAGAAAACTATGGGATGGTTTGGGTTGGAAGGGAGCCTAAAGCCCACCCAGCTCCACTGGCTGCCTTCCACCGACCGTATCTGATCCTGGGGGCAGGAGGGGACACGATGAACTCCTCGGATCACTAAACCCATCAATGTTTTTGGGAAGACATTGGCCAGAGGCAAAGGAAAAGAGGGAGCAGAGCCATTGTCCAATGTGGATTTAATAGGAGGCTGATTTCTGGTGTAAACACGGAATCAATGCCGGGTTGATACAGCCAGTCCTGGCCTTTACTGGTACCGGTGTGAGCTGGTTTGGAGCTGACCTGGATCTCCTTTATCCATCTGACATACCCTGCCGTGGAATTTTGGAGGTTTTCCCATGGAAAATTATGACTTTGCATCAAAACCTGATTATTTTCCAGTTTATAATTATGTTTTGTTTTTTTTTTTGACAAGGAGTTGACGGTCTTTGTTTACAGATCAGGCTGGGTTTGCTGTTCTCTGGTGGAAATATGAAAGCCTCGAGTCAAGCAGGCCTTGCGTGCGTGGCTTCAATTTAGTGTCAAAACTCCAGCTTACACAAGGAGATGAGAAAAGAGAGTATCAAAGGAATTTTCTCCCAGTCCCACAGCCTGGAATTCTCCAGTTTAACCCATCACAGGGGTGAGGAAAAGCTGGATTTGGAACCAGATCCAGGTTAGGGGACCAGGCTGGGCCTCTCCTTTCACTTTCCCCTCCGTGGCTGCGCCCAGACCTGAGGGTTTTTCTGGGATCATCTCAGTAGGAATTTCATCCAAGGAACAAAATTCTCTTGCTTTCCCCTCCACATCCAAAGAATCTGGGATTTGGTGGGAGGGAGTTTTATCTCAATAAATTCTTTATAAGCTGGACACCAACACTAGGCTTGGGTACAGAAGGAGGGGAATGCAGAGGGAATATCTGCCTTGTCTGAGCCGAGCCTCACCAGCATTCCCTGTGATTTATGGCTGAAAACCAGTTCAAACCAGCAGGGTTTCCCTGAATTTTAACTCCTGAAACTGGAGGAGGACAGGGACTGTAACCTCAGCGTGAGAACAGAGCTCCCGAACTAAATTATTGCAACCTTGGGCTGAGATTGTTCCTAAATGAGTGGCAACCACTAACACTGCCAGGACCAGCATTCCCTCTAATTCATGGATATTCTGATCCAGACATGGAGATTTTGAGAGGCTGAGGTAGAAGATAAACTCTTGAACTGAAAGAAAATATTCCTTTCAAATACATCTGAAAAGTACAGGGAAGCCTTGGATGAAGAGTCAGGAAAAGCTTGGAATGAAGCCTTTATTTACTTTTCTTTCTCTGCTTTGTTTATTTTCCCTCTTTTTCCTTGTCTCCCCAGAGAAGAGACCTAAGTCCTACTTTGCAGTTTTGCTTTGTGACGTTGGCCATGGTCTTTCCCTGTTCCCTGCCTCTGTTTCCCATGGATAAATGGGGATATTCAGAAAAACTGAGCCAGAGGGGAACTCCAGGTCAACTCCAGGCCCCTCTTCCAAGACGAGAGTGGTTTTGTCCCTGTCATTTCCAGAAGCACTTTGTGCTAGGCCCGTGCATTCCTGCTGGGGCTGGAATTTGCTCTGGAGAGACAATAAATTCACTGTAAACTTCTGTGAAGTGGAACTTCTTCTGAAAACTCTGTTTCTTTATTGCTGGGATGTTTTTCCTCGTATTTTCCTGAGTCACTCCTGCTGCAGCACAAACTTTGTGCCCTGTGGCCTTGGAGAACTTGGAGAGAGGCTGTGGCAGGGATTTGTTTAAGGAATTTAAATGCAGAATCAGAGAATCTCGGAATTCCGGAATGGTTTGGGTTGGAAGGGACCTTAAAGCCCATCCTTAAACCCCATCCTTAAACCCTATCCCATCCCTGCCCTGGCACGGGCACCTTCCGCTATCCCGGGCTGCTCCACCATGAAACACTTTGAAAGCCATTTATAGGAAGCCTTATCCCAGATCCAGGTATTATAATTCCTGTTGTTTCTGACGCCCTAAGGTTTATATTTTATATTGTTTAGATTCCGGGCTGTTTTAGCGAGTAGTTTGAAGTTTCATATTGAGTGCTACTGAGCAGATGGACAAAACAATTCCTTCTCCAGCTCGGGACCAGGGACAACTTTCAGGCCCAAGAACAAAACCAACGGTGAAGTGAGAAGGAAAAACAAAGAGGATGGAGCTCCATACCCTGAAGCTGTGGTTGGACAACTTGACTGCAATATGGAAATGGACCAGAACTTAGAAAAGTGTGGGACCTCACTCTTTAAATCCAGTGAGCACCTAAAAAGTCTCACTTTTAAGACCTCACTTTGAGGACTTAAGATCTCACTTTTAAGTCTCACTTTTAAAAGTTGGGGTCCATTTTGTGACCGTTTTGGGGTTCATCTCGGGTGTGGCCCGGCCGGGCTCTTGTGTGGCCCAGGTGTGCCCATGGAGGCCTTTACTAAATCCCTGCTTTAAATCCTTTTGCTCTGTTCCAGGCCAGCCTCTAGCAGGCATCACTTCCATCAAAAGGCATCTCAAAGTGCCAGTTTTAAGGGATTTGGGTGCCCAGCCCCAAAACTGGACACCAAACCCCAAAGCAGGGTATGATTAGGGACCGATGGCACCTCAGTGACCACAAACTCAACTGAACTTTGAGTTCTCCCTCAGCTGCCCATGAGGATCAATTTGGATTTCTTCTACTTTAGGGCCAAATGGCGATTTTTGAGCAGGAAGGTGAATGCCTGTCCTCAGCCTCTGGCAGGGTAGCCCTGGCAGGTTTATGGACACTAAATGTGGACAATTTCTTATTACAAGAGAACAATTTTATGAGTATTGATAACCCTGTCCAGTGGGAAGCGGTGGAGAAACAGTTTATTTTGGAGATAAGTCACTGGTAAAGCTCCTGAGAGTCACTGCTCAGACTGGAATGAAAAAGGAGCTCTAAATCCTCAAATATTCACATCTCTTACCCCTGGATTTAAAAGCAAACCCTTTCCATTGTCTAGAAGTTCTAAAGAAATAAAAATAGGGAGCTATTTCAGTCCAAGCACAGAAATAAGCACGGAAAGCTGAGAGTAACTGAGGCAGCTGAGCATCCCAGGAAAATCCTGCGTGTGGTTTTCCAGCCATTGGTGACCACAGCCTTCAAAGTAAATAAAGCAATGGAAATGTGCCTGGATAATCCACCCAACCCCCTCTTGCTAACGGGGAGTTTACGAGGATTTCCTTCGAATTGTTGGAGAAGTGGTTAAAAAAGATGCATTAAAAGCTATTAGAAAATTTAGTTGCAATAACGAACACAGCTTTAGGGAAGGGAGAGCAACCCTAAAAATGTTTGGCCAAAATGGTGACGACAGTGGGGGTCAGTCAGAGGTGAGCATTTGTTATTTGGCAGTTTCACAATGAAATATCTGGAAAAGCAGGATCCCTTCTGGGCAGGTTGTTCACAACCACTCCCAGCCTGTGTCCCCTGCACACACGGCCCCCGTCTGTGCTTCGTGTGCTGATGTCACCACCGTGCCACCTCCTGGGCCTTCTGCAGCACCCCTGATTCCTATTTCCTCCCCTTTTCATCAGCCCCCACGCAGAACCTGCTGATTTCCCGGTGCTCACAGCTGGATGGTCATGGAATCCTGGAATGGTTTGGGCGGGGAGGGACCTTAGAGATCCTTTCCCTTATCCAGGGGCAGGGATGTCACCACTCCCCGGTCTCTCAACTCCCAGCTGTGGGTCTTTGCTGGCATGGAATGGTGTTCCCAGAGAAGCTGTGGCTGCCCCTGTATCCCTGGAAGTGCCCAAGGGCAGGTTGGGCTGGGCTTGGAGCAACCTGGGATGGTGGAAGGTGTCCCTGCCCATGACAGGGGTAAATGGGATGAGTTTTATTGTCCTTTCCAACCCAAACCATTCCATGCTTTATGCCTGATTAGCCAGTCCCTGGACCATTTGGAGCTGCCTTTGTCCCTTGTGGTCTCTCTCTCTCCTTTTCTTTCTTTCTTTCCTCCTTTTTGTCCTCTCCATTACCATTGATCCCCCTTCACTGCCCCTCTCCTCTCCTCTCCTCCACCTCAGCCCTTTTCCCCTCTGGCTCCCATTCCACGACTGCCTATGGAAACTCAGGAGCCTGGTGTCCTCTCCAGGGCAGGAAGGAGGACAGGGATCCCAGTCCAGCAGGGAACCCCACAGGAGTACCCAGCTGAAGGGAGAGCATCTGAGCTGCTGACTCAGCCCTCGCCCCTTCCCGGGGGATGCTGGCCCAGGCCACGCCAGCGACTTGTTCAAATGAAACCCTCGGACATTTCCTTGGGTTTCCTTTGCTCCTGACTCCCAGGAGGAAGGAGGAGGATGCACACAAAGAGGCAGCAGTGCTTTGCTTTTTCTAGCTTTGCTTTCTGAATTTTTCCTCTTTTTTTTTGTGTGTGTGTTTTTTTTGTTCCTTTAAACTCTCGTTTTAAAACAAGGCTTCCTGCTGTCCCCGGAGCTGGCAGGGCTCCGGCCCAGGATGGGAAGAAGACAGCCCTGGAAAGGGAGGAAAGGGAGGAAAGGGCTCTGATTCAGCAGGGCTGTGACTCAAACGCTGCCACTCTTGGAAAGGGCATTTTACAATGTTGGCATTATCAGGAACGAGGCAGGGGAGGAAATCGCTGCTGTGATAAGGACGGGAATGCAAAGGGACAGAGCAGGCAGCAAAACCTCACAGCACATGGGATCATTAAGGCTGGAAAAGGTTTTTGGGATCACGGAGTGCAGCCATCAACCACGTCCCCAAGTGCCACAGCCTCACATCTTCTGAGCACTTCCAGAGGTGGCGACCCCACCACTTCCATGGGCAACTCCACCACTTCCAACCACCTCTAGAAAAAATCCTCAACCCCCTCTTTGCAGAGCTGCGATCCCAGAGATTCGGGGTAAGAACCATCCCCGTATCCAAGATTTTCTCCCAGCCTGGCAGAGCCATCAGCTCCTCCTGCAGATGCAGCGAACCCTCGGCTCCCACGGCTCCCACTGTGGGGCAGGAGGGCCAAGCTGGAACATTTGTAAAGCCTGAAATAATGGAAAAGCTCCCAAAGCAGCTACAATTCTGACTTTCCAGTCATCCAATATTTACCACAGAGCCTTCAAATGTCACTCTGAGTGTAATGAACGGGGCTGGGAAGGAAGAAGCCTTTGGGATAATCAGCACAGCTTAGGCAGCGACCTATGAATCACTTTGCAGGAAGTCCATCCTCCTTCCCAAGAAAAACGTGCATTGAAGCAGCTGAACAGGAGGTTGGTTGTCCAGGCTGCATCAGAATGAACGGAATAATGAACTGAAATAGTGAGTGTCCAAGGATTTCGTCAGGAATTCAAGCCTGAGAGTCCCCTGTACGTGTCAAGGTGAAGGGAGCTTTGAGGGGAAGTCAGGAGTGAGGAAGAGAAGCAGGACTGGGACAGTAAAATCCATGGGGAGTCTGAAATGGTCTGTGCAGGCAGAGATTCCAAAGGGAGATGTTTGAGCTCACTCAGCGCTCACAAATCCAACACTCAACACTGCCACTGCCACAACAGTACCATGTTTTTCCAAGGGGACAATAAAACATAATTCTGCACCCTCACACTCTGTCCCCTCTCAAATTTTGTTGTCCTCCCACTCCATCACCTGAGTTGGCAGAATTTGAGGCTCTGATCTCTTTGACAGCATTGGGCTGGGATTTGGGGATCTGGTTGTCACCCCAGTTACACACAGGGATTTTTAGCAAACCACTTCCTTCTCCTCTGCCTGTTTTTCCATTTGTGTACAGGAACTAACAATTCTTGCTCTGTCCAACTCCTTCCCTGGCCCGTTTTAGGCTCCTTGGAGAAGATTCAGGCTCTTGCAAAATGCTTATGTGGGGCTTGGCAGGAGGGAGCCAAGGTTTTGCCTGGGACCTAAGGAATATCTTAGAAGCAGAAGGTATTCCCTACAGAATATCCCAGAAGCAGAGCCCATCTGGTTGTGCTGCAGCAGGAGCTGTTGGGGAATCCTTGATATCCAGGTTATGGTTCAGTTGCTTTAAAAACCGGGATCAGCTTGGCCTCGAGGTTTCCTCCTGTAATTCCTGACACAATTCACATTATCCTGACCATGAAATATTAAATCTGGCCTTGTGTGTGCTCAGCAAACCCTGCAGTGAATGCTCCGTGCCCTGTGCCCTCCCAGCAGCTGGGATGGGTTGGGATGCCAGGCAGAGCTGCTGAGTCACGGCCATTATTCCAGCGGGATAATCCTGATGCTCGCGTTGCTTTTCCTCAGTTTTCCGCCGCTCGTGATGCAGATTTTGATGATCTAAAAGGCCATTTCTCCCCTCGGATGTCCCTGATCCTCTGACATTTAAACAAAAGGCAATCATCCCACGGCTTCTGCTGGGAAGAGCTGGAACCCTGCCAATCACAATATTCCCCTCCTCTTTCCAATGACGCGGGAACGACGGCCTGGGTGCCTCCAAGGAGGGTCTGAGCAGGGCAAATCCTCGGTGCTGAGGCTTTAAGCTGAGCTTTAGCTTCAGGCAGAGGGGCGGTGGAGTTGCTTCACCTACAGCTTCTGGCTAATAATAATTAGAGCTGTTAAAATGGTCCATTAAAAATTGAAAGTCCTAAAGGGAAACCACTCAGCTGGATAAAATCCCCTTCCTAAACAAGTCCAGAAAAGCAGGGTATGATTTACAACAAATTGCACTTAAATACTTGAATATGCAAGAGCTCTGCTGGGAGGGTGTTAAAATAACCACCAAATCAGAACATTCAAACATCAGAACGTTCAAACACCAGGACATTCAAACCTCAGGACATTCAAACATGAGAACGTTCAAACATCAGGACATTTAACATCAGAACATTCAAACACCAGGACATTCAAACCTCAGGACATTCAAACATGAGAACGTTCAAACATCAGGACATTTAACATCAGAACATTCAAACACCAGGACATTCAAACATCAGGACATTCAAACTCACCCACGGAAGGAGAAGGTGAAGAACTCCCCAAATTACTTGAGCAAATTACTCAGTGCCCGACTTCGAGTCTCACCTTGGAAGAGGAAAGAAGTCCCAGCTCTCAAGCTCTCCAGTTCCCTTCTGCTTTTGCCATTCCCACCAGCAATGCCACCAAGAAATAATGGAAATATGCCACCAAGAGCTCGCCGACGTGCCCAAATGTCAGCGTTGGATCACAGGATGGTGGAGACAGACTCCATAAATCCAATTTCTCTGGGATGGATGGGGTTCATGGGATTCACGCACGGATTGGGCTCAACCTGGTGCTTGGGGACGCGGATTAAGGGTCACCCAAACGTTGGGTTAAAGGTTGGCCATGGTGATCTTAAAGGTCTTTTCCAGCCTAAATCATTCCATGACCCTACAACTGCTCTCCCTCCCTGGAGAACTCCCCTCCCCTATCCCAAGAGATCCGTGCTGCCAGTGATTAATTCCATTCCAAATTTTCATTTGTCCAAAGGACAAATTGTGATAAGGACGTGATTTGTCCTTCTCCAAAGGACAAAGGACAAACAAAGGCTGTGGCGGGGCACTCACAGAAAGGAAGGAATACATTGTCATCATCCAACAATCAGGAATAATGGGAAAGGTCAGGAAAACACACGAAAGGCCAAGATTTCAGCTGGTGGAAGCAGCAGAGCTCCACTGGTGACACTGGGTCAGAAACTTTTACTGCATGAGATGCTTTTACTCCATCTGAAGCCTTGGAGCACAACTTGCAGAGGAACAATTTGGGAATAGGGAAAAAAAAAAAAAAAGAAAAAAAGAAAACCAATCCCAAAGTCCAGCCAAACGTAGCAGATCCATGAGTTTCATGGTCCTTTGTGCTGTATTCCCCAGCCTCCAGCTGATGAAACTCCCTTCCAATACATTCCTGTTTCCCTCTTTATTGCACAACTGCTTTTAAGCCTTTCAAATTCCAAGGAATGCCAGGGCAAAGTGCCTAGAATTCCTTATCCCAGAGTCCTGCAGCATTAAACTGACGATTCCAGATGATACAGATGTTGTTCCCTTCAAATGGATGCTGGGAGGCCTAAAGGGAGATCCTTACAAAGCCATGGATTGCAAAAGGAAAATTCCTGGTGTTTTCTTGGCGCCTCAACCAGCACATGGATGGGACAAGGGGAAATGGGCCTCAAGTTGTGCCATGGGAGCTTCAGGCTGGATATCAGGGAATATTTCTTCACTGGAAGAGTGGTCAAGCATTGGAACAGGCTCGCGAGGGAAATGGTGGAGTCACCACCCCTGGAAGTGTTGAACAAAAAATGGGCAGTGGTGGCAATTCACGATTGGTTGATTAGTGGGAATGGCGGGATTTGGCCAGCGCTTGGACTTCATCAAGTTTTGGAGGTCTTTCCCACCCTTAATAATTCTTTAATTGAATGGAGATATCAATAACCCCTCTTGGAGGTCTTTCCCACCCTTAACAATTCTTTAATTTTATGGACACATCAATGGTCCTTCTTGGGTGCCTTTCCCGCCCTTAATAATTCTTTAATTTTATGGACACATCAATGGCCCCCCTTTTCTTCCCTCCTCTTTCCCTGTGGGATCCCTTGGGCTCAGCCATCAAAGTCCTCACCCTGCTTGTCAAGGCTTGGCATCTCCATTCAAGGAAACCCAAATCTCAGGATATTTCATCTTCCAAACCCTTTCCAATCCCTTCCTCCACCCCCTCCACTGAGGGTTTTCCATGCACAGGGGCAAAGATCCGAAGGAGACAGGCCTGGAGAAGTTGGCTCCGGACGCACGGAGAATTCTCGTCTCCAGGACTGTCAGCAGGAGCACGCTCTCATTACTAATATTTTGATGTTAGATATTTTTCCAGGCCAAATTGCAGCTCTCAAAGTTCTTCCCTGGCATGAATTTGTCCCCTTTTATTTCTTGCATAAGAGCTGGGCCTCCAAAAAGCTTCCCAAAGGTTGAGAGCGAGGCAGCCTGTGCCGTTTACACGCATGGGATATTCCCTTTCCATGACTCACGGAGCAGATGTGCCTCGTCATGCGATGCCTGGAGTGGCACGGGGAAGAAAAATCAACATCCCTCAGAACTGGAGAATTCCGGGGAGGATTTGCACACCCAGGCATCGGATTGATCTCTTTTTCCTTTGTTGTTAAAAGCGCAGAGGCAGAAATGAAATCATCAGTGGGCCTGGTAAAGGGCAGCTGTTCCTTCCAAGCAAGTTGGAGATCATCTGGAAATCCTTGTGAAAGAAGATAAAATGTTTCTTTTCCTGAAAGGGGTCTTGTGACGGGAGTTATTCCATATGATCATGGAATGGTTTGGGTGGGAAGGGACCTTAAAGTCATCCAGTGCCACCCCCTGCCCTGGGCAGGGACACCTCCCACTATCTCAGGGTGCTCCAAACCCCATCCAGCCTGGCCTTGGGCACTCTCAGGGATCACAGCTTCTCTGGGAATTCCACCCCAGCTCCTTACCACCCCCACAGGGAAGGATTTTTCCCTAATATCCCATCTAAACCTCTTTTTCAGTGGGAAGCCATTCCTCCTTGTCCAATATTCTGTGTTTCAGTTCTCCTCTCCTGTCTTGAAAATCATTTTGGGGGGCGGGAAGTTGAATGTAGGTGTTTCTGTCCCGGGGTGCCGGGCCAGTTTGGGAGGAGTTACAGAAGCATCAGTGCCACAACTTCGTTTAAAACTGATGAATTTTGTCCATCCCAAAAGCCATTTGTTGATATCTGTTTCAGGTGTGTCCTAAACTCACCTTTCACACTCAGGCAAGGGCTGCCCTGATGAGTCCCTGTCTCTCTCCAGCCTTCTCCAGGCTGGACTCAGGGAGAGAGGGTTGTGATTCCTGGCAGAAAGGGAAATGAGAAACAGCCCTTGGTTAGTCTGGAGCAATTGTTAAAATCCATAATGCAAACCAAGACAATGAATGTCTCAGTTTGCAGACACTGCTGAGTGGAAGAAGTTGGACATTCCCTGCAGTTGGATATTCCCTGTAGTTGGATATTCCCTGTAGTTGGACATTCCCTGCAGTTGGATAATCCCCTGCAGTTGGACATTCCCTGCAGTTGGACATTCCCTGTAGTTGGATATTCCCTGTAGTTGGACATTCCCTGCAGTTGGATAATCCCTGTAGTTGGATATTCCCTGTAGTTGGACATTCCCTGCAGTTGGATA
>WAAG01065986.1:110681-129158 GCA_013390105.1 Tichodroma muraria | reverse complement strand
TTCCAAAGGCAGCTTCCCAAAAAGGATCAAACTCAGGCAGTGTGGGAAGAAAGGAGGGTGAGAAATTTCCTGCTGCCAGGTGACACTGGAGGAACGTTTGGGAATTCATCCACAGAGAAGTGTGAGGNTTTTTGCAAATGAGTTGCAGCCCCCAGTTTGTGTTTAATGTGTGTTTTGATCAGCTCAGATTCTTTTTTTTTTTTTCCCCATGTGTATAAAAGTCTTTAAAGGAAATTTTCACTGTCTAAAAGCTTTACAGCCTCATCCCTGCAGAAATTAATGGTATTGAGCTCTGATGTTTTTGTTGTGCAAAATGCAAGGCTTTTGGCAAATATTGAAAAGCTTTTACTGAGGGCAGTAAAAGCAAATTCTGGGATTTGGAATGTTTAAATCTAATTTTAAGTGCATGTTGAAGCTCCTTGAGTAATGATTTAGTGTGACCACTCCTCTGCAGCTGGACAGGGCAAAGGAAACAGAGCAATGCTTAGAAATGACCACTAATAAATTTTCCCTTGGGGTATTTTAACAGAGAAAACGTTTAGAAAATGGAGTATTTTGCTTTATTCCTAAGCTTAACACTTGATGCTTCTGGGGATGTTGTGAGCTTGGCAAAACTTGATTACAGAGAATTTCTGCAGCTCTTTGCCATCAGCCCCTGCTCGGGGCCTGGCAGCTGTTGAAAGGCAGAAGTTTCTAAGAAAGCCCAGTTTTGTTTTCCTGGGAAGCTGCTGGATTGGGTGATGGCTCCCAGTCCTGCTGTTGGCCTTTTAAGGATTGAATGCAGGCTCTGTGTATCCAGTGAGGGATTCTTAAGCAGGAAGATTTTAGACACAAAGGGAGTTGTTTCATCAACCACGCTGACTTTTCAGACTTTTCACACGTTTTTATCTAACCAAAACCCGTATTTTCTCCACCAGTTACCTGCTGTACCACTTGATTTTATTTACCAAACACCTAAAATGACATTTTTAACAGGTTGTTGGTTTTTTTTTTCTCCTTCTCCAGGGTCTGCCTGTTGCTCTGGAAAAGCACATTCTTGGATTTGACACGGGAGGTGAGCACTGCTCCTAATGTGACTTTTAAATGGGAATGTTTGCCTCTGACAGAGTTATTACTGTCAAATCCAGAGCTGATGTGGACAGTAAAAAACCCTGGAGTGGAAAGAATTCCTCCCTCCCAGCTGGTTATTTACGAGCACTCCTGAGCATTTTGGGTTTGGAACAGCAAAGCCTCAATCCAAAGCTGTTTGGAATCTGTTTAAATAACAGTTTTTAATGGCAGCCCAAGGAATGCATCCTGCTGTTTGTAAATCCTGCTGCTACCAGCAGAGGACAGCTGTGCTGCTTCCATGGATTTCAGCTGCCTCTTTTTTTCCTAAATTCCCGTCGAGGCAGCTCAAGTTGGTATGACATGATGGATTATTGATAAGCCTGATGGATTATTGATAAGGAGCAGGATTATTGATAAGGTGACCTGGGGCTCCACGGGTCTGGCTTCACTTCTGCTCCACGTCACTTAAATCGCTGCTTGGAACGTTTCACACCAACTTTGGAGTGGGAGGCTGGAAAGAGATGATCCTTAAGATCCTTCCAGCCCAACCCAGCCTGTGATTCCCTCATTCCCTGACCCTGGGCTGCAGGATGGTGGGGAAGGTTTGGAGGCCACCCTATCCCTCTCCAGCAGCAAGGAAAGTTTTTCTCTGTTTCCACCCTGGAAACCACCAGCAGGAACAACGTGCAGAGCATTAAAACTCCCTTAACTCCCTCCTGTGAGCTGAAAATGATGGATAAAACGATGGATAATTCAAACTTCTCTCTGTGCCCCTCCCCAGATGCTGTTATCAACGAAGCTGCCCAAATTCTGCGCCTGCTGCACATCGAGGAGCTCCGGGAGCTGCAAACCAAAATCAACGAAGCCATCGTGGCTGTCCAGGCCATCATTGCTGACCCCAAGACTGACCACAGACTGGGAAAAGTGGGGAGATGAAGGGAGAAAAGCTCTCAGCCCTGTGTGTACTTAGTGCAGTTAGGAACCACGTACGGCTCCCACTCTGGCACGCAGTTCGAAACAGGATGAATTTGCCTGTTTGGAAGGAAAACAGGAAATTGAATTCTGACTTCTGGTGAATTACCAGTTTTTTCTTTAAATAAAGGAAATTGAGGGAAACAGACAAATTGTTCTGGTGAGCTCCGAGTTGGCAAATGGGACTTTTTTTGTGTGTGTCTCTTTTTCATTGTGTTTGGCTTTGTGTTGAGGGGAATGTTACATAAAATCTTCTCTTCCTGAGGTCCTGCCCTAGGAACAGCTTGCTTCTGGCTTGCTTGCTGCTTCCCCATGCTGAAATATTCCCCTACAACTGAAATAGTGAAAAACTGAATCCAAAGGGAAACTTAAACCAACCTTTTTTTTATTCAATTATTGAAGTAACCTAGAAAAAGTGAAGCATTACAACATAACTGGTATTTCTGAACATGTATTGGTCCAAACTGGGTAGGTCTAGGAAGGCACTTGGAAGACCCAACAAGCATGAACAGATCAATTCTAGCATATTCTTCTAATATAAATACTAAAAGACATGCATGGAGGCAGTGGTGAAAACACAGAATCATCCTCTGGAAAATCTTTAATGCCTTTGCCACATCCCATCCCTGTTCTGCAGGATTTTGGAGCACACACAGTCTCTGTCTTCAGGGCTGTTTGTCATTTAGACCCAGCAATTTACTGCATCCACAGCTTCCCATAGGCACTTAATTTTATTTATTTATTTTTTTTTTTTTTTGGATAAAAGGACCTCTTGGTCAGATTGTCAAAACTATGAAAAACAAATCCATTCTTCTTCCAATAAAACAGAACATTGGAGTAAAAAACAAAGCTACATTTTAAATCTTGCATGAGCAAGAGTTCGAGTCATGGCTTGAGCTTCCCAGGACCATTGTTTTTTGGTGGTGTCTCAACGTTTTCCACTTGGTAAAAAAAATACAGTAGTAAAGTCTTGAGGTATAACTATAAAAAATACTTGAAAATCTTTTGCAGGAAAGCAGGGCACTTCATTGGCCTTGGAGAGGGAATTCTCCCCCCTTGTATGCAGTGACAGTTCTCTGGGTCTGAGATTCCTCTGGGCGCGAAGATCGTCGTTTCCTTCAAAAGGGAATTCCTATTTCCTGGCTGTGGGGAGAAATGGAGATTTTTAGTGTGTCAGGCACCCAGCAGGCATCAGAATTCACAAGGGGATGGGGTTTGGGTGGGTTTTACCTCCAGGGCAGTAGGGATAAACTGCTGTGATTCCATAGAGGTGGGACCGCTGCTCTGGAAGATACTCATCCGTGAAGGCGCCCGTTTCTTTATTTACAGCTATCACCCCATCCCTGGTGAAAAAAGGGGGAGGAGTATTTTATTCACCCATGAAACTTCAGGGTTTTCCCCCTGTTTAGGTGTGTTTAAGAAAAGGCAGCTGAAAAGCTTGGTCTGAACACCTGCAGGACAAGTGGAAAGAAATTTGCCCTGTAAAATCCTCCTCCAGCTCATTTCTCTCTGGTGATGCAGCCACAGAAAAGAGCCTTCCAAGGAGAGATTATCTCCCTGAGAGTCTCCTCCAAGCGTGGCAAACTCTTAAGTGTTTGTTGTAATCTAAGACTGGATGGGAGTTGTGAGAGCTTCCAGCTGGAGTGGGAAGGGAGGCGAGTTCCTGATGCCGAGGCAAAGGGAACGGCTGAGGACAGGATCTTTCCTTGGACCTAATCTAGATCCAGAGACTCGAGCCAAGTTTTAGTTTAAAAAAAAAAAAACAAAAAACCCAAACCACTGTTTCTGTCCCTCCCAGGGCTTGTGTCTAAACAACTCCTCCGTGCTGAGATTTACAAGCAGGTGTTGCTGAAGCCACACTCAGAGACCCGGGAGAGCTCTGGGGAGGCTCCAGGATTTGGGAGCAGGCTGGGATTCCTCTCGGGGGGGAGGAGCTCAGCATTCCCAGTCGTGCAGGGGTTGGGTTTTTCCCTGCTCACCGTCTCCAGTCCGTGTGGTAGAAGTGGTTGGCGTAGCTGATGATGCTGAAGGGGTAGTTGAGGTTGCTCTGGATGACGCGCCGGCCCGTGCCGTCTGGGAATGTGCATTCCAGGTGCTTGGTGCCTGTTCAAACACAAAAATATTCCCCATCCCACTGAAAACGCCACAGCAAATATGGCCCTTGTATTTCACACACTCACAAGGATCGTGGGACACTCCAACAATCCCACCCTGGGTATCCCTGGCAGCGCTGTCCTGGAGCTCCTGGAGCTCCGGCAGCCTCGGGAATGTCACCGTTCCCTGGGGAGCCTGGGCAGTGCCCAGCACCCTCTGGGGGAAAAGCCTTTTCCTGATTTATTACATTCTGAAACAGCTTTTCAGCCTAAAGATGTAGAATCATAAAATTTAGGTTGGAAAAATTCCCTAAGACCAAGTCCAGCCATTTCCCAGCACTGCCAAGGCCACCACTGCTCCATGTCCCCCACGTGCCACATCCACACGGCTTTTAAATCCCTCCAGGGACAAAGACTCCACCACTGCCCTGAGCAACAACATTTTCCATGAAGAAATATTTCCTAAAATCCAATCTAAACCTCGGCTGGCACAACACCGGAGCCCACAGGTAGCACTGGGCTGAAGACATCCAGGATTTTCCCTCAAGGCTCAGTGTGACATTCTCTGATCCATCCTTGGGGACATTACCTGCGTCTGCCCAGCAGAGCAGCTTGGAGAAGGGGTCAAAAGTCAGGCCATTGGGCAAACCAATGTCTGTGTGCACCAGGACCCTCCTGTTGGCTCCGTTGACAGTGGAAGTTTCGATTTTGGGAGCTTCACGATTCCAGTCCGTCCAGTAAAGGTTGCTTGGGAAATAATGCACAAACAGGGCACACAACAGTGAGGAGTGGTGGGAGATTATCCTGGTTCTTGCCAGGAGCAAGGCCTGGTTTTTCCCTTATCAGTGCCTGAACCATCTTTCTTTGATTAGGAAGAAACCTCTCCAAGCAAAGCAGAACGATATCAGAAATGTTTATGCCCCAAACTGCGGCTCCTCGACGAGGGCGAGTCTGAGGAGCAGCACATTTTGTATCCCAACAGCACCCTGGAGGCACAGCTCGTGTTTCCAGAGCTTTTCAACATAATCTACGTCCTGATACTGAAACAGCACTTTCAGCCAAATCCTTGAATTATTAAATAAAAGAAGGGGCTGGGGAGCAGAGCCAATCCCTCCTACAGGATGTGCAGGGTCAGGACAGGGCCTCGGCACTGTGAAGGCTCTTGAGCCTACTAGAGGAACGCCCTGGAAAAATCTGCCATGGGCATCGTGAATTCCTCACAGCTTAGGGTGACACAAAAGGCTTCCCCTACGGTGCTCTGCAGCTCTAGGTAAACGTGCCCCAGTTTCTACAGGTCACTGCCCTTTGCCCTGCCTTTGTGCCGCCCCTGTGCCCCCAGACCATTGGCTCCTGACCCCGTAACCTGAGACACTGCACTGAATCCTGGTCTTTTGTCCCTGGACCCCTTCGGCGTGGGTCGCCTCTATCCCGGGACCCCGTTTGGTGTGAGTTTGCAGTAAGCCTCGCTGGAACTCCGCACAGGAGACCCTTCCCCTCTTTCTCCGCTGACCCATCCGCGGCTGTGAGCGTGGATTCAGCGAGCGTCCGCGCCCGCCCGGGCGGCTCCCTCAGGAGACGCTTCGGCAGCGGTCGCAGCCATCACCGTCCAGCTCCACGCTGCAACCGGCACGGCCGAGTCCCGGCTCCTCGCAAAGCCCCCAAAGCCCCGCGGGATTTCCGCTGCTCACCCTCGGACGGGGTCCACGGCGATGGCGCGGGGGTTGACGAGCTCGGTGTCGAAGAGCACGCGGCGCTCGGAGCCGTCCAGCCGCGCCCGCTCGATCCTGTCCAGCCCGCTGTCCGTCCAAAACACGGCCCGGCGCAGGTGGTCCACGGCCAGGCCCTCGGGGCTGATGAGTCCTGCTGGGGGATGGCCACGCTCAAGGAAATGCTGCCCCGGGATCCCTCAGGCATCCCCAGCCCAAAGCCGAAGGACGGCGACGCCTTAAGATTTTAGCTTTTATGTTTTTCATGTATTTGTAATCCCGCAACTTTGTAGTGTATAACTCTAAGCTCCATATCCAGCGTGAGCTGCTGCTTTCCCGTTTTGGTCAGACACAACAATTCCTCTCTAGGCCTGGGAATCAAGGACACCTCGCTATCTTGAGCCCTGAGAGATGTAAACAAAAGTGAGTTGGGGGGAGCAAACTTGGAGTAAACGACTCCATTGCCTGAAGCTGTAATTGGAAGATTAACCCCCAAAATGCAAATGGACCAAACTTACAAAAGTGTGAAAACCCCTGACCCATTGTCCATTTCGGGTGCAGCCCCTGGGGGGCTTCATCTGCCCAAAATGTACCTGAGGGCCCTTCAATAAATATAACTGCTTTTTACTCCATTGATTTTGTCTGGCCTCTGTTTTTAGATAAGGCATCAGTGGGAGGACCCCGGAGCTGCGGTGGGAACAGCAGATGCCGCTTTGGGCAGGTGACACTGGGGACAGGAGCCCACCTGAGCTGATGATGGTCTCTGGCTCGGAGCCCGGCTCCAGGCCCGCCCGGCTGATGGTCCGGCCGGCCACGTCAGTCCAGTAGATCATCCTCTCCCGGCAGTCGTAGTCGATCCCCACCACGATGGAGCCCTGCCAGGGTCGGGAGAGGGACACGGGGTGAGGTCCTGCCAGGGGGCTCAGGGAACAACCTCAACCCATCCTCTGACAGCTGCCTGGGACACGCTGCAAGTGGGGAATGACACTCAAATTCCATTTCCCCGGCAAAACTCGGCTCCGATGGGTTCCCACTGCTCCCTCCCAGCTGAATCCCAGAGCAGAGGATTTTAGCCCAGCTGGTGCAGACTCACACCCACACCCACGGGGATTTGAACCCTTTGCCTGAAGGAGAGGGTGCTCCAAGTGCGAAGACAGCCCAGGGAATGAATGACTTTTAGGAGGGGGAGAGGGAATACTTGGCAAGGTCCTTCACTTCCCCAGGGTGCAGGGAGGGCCCTGGCCCAGATTTCAGTGTTCCTCTGCCTTGGTCTGGCCTGGCTGGAGAAGGACATGGCCACGCTCCAAGGGGAGTTCAAGGAAGGAAAAAAGGCCAGCCCTGCAGCTGGAAGTCTGGGCTGCGACCGACCCTGGAGAGCTCTGGG
This sequence comes from Tichodroma muraria, assembly GCA_013390105.1. Taxonomy (NCBI): domain Eukaryota; kingdom Metazoa; phylum Chordata; class Aves; order Passeriformes; family Sittidae; genus Tichodroma; species Tichodroma muraria. The sequence continues at coordinate 121,953 of WAAG01065986.1, read as the reverse complement.
AGCACCTGAACTCCTTCCCTTCATCAGCACTCCCAGGTCTGGGACCTGTCTCTCTGCTGGGGATGGCTGGAGGGAGGTGAAAATAGAACACGCAGAATCCCAGAATGGTTTGGGTTGGAAGGGACCTTAAAGATCATTCAGTCCAAACCCCCTGCCATGGGCAGAGACACCTTCCACTAGCCCACGGTGTTCTAACCAGGTCTTGGACAGTTGCAGGGATGGGGCAGCCACAGCTTCTCTGGGCACCCTGGGCCAGGGCTTCACCAACACCACCCACCCCCCCTCCCCCCCCAGATAATAATTTCATCCCAATATCCCATCTAACCCTGCCCTCTGTCATTGGGAAGCCATTCCCCCTTGTCCTGTCACTTTGTCCAAAGTGCCACCAAGGCAGCCAGCACAGCCAACGTCCCCAAATACCAGCGTCTACCCTCAAGAGGTGGCCCCCTCAAACCCTGACAGCTCAGGCAAGCGGTTCAGAGAGAGGTGAAAACACCAAGCGGCAGCACCAGCCTGTCCCAAACCCCCTCCGGCATCCCCGCAGCCCATCCCCATCCCAAGGACACCGTACATGCAGGGAGAGCAGGGTCCTGGCCGCCTCCTTCTGCAGCCGGGTGCCGTTCAGCGGGAGGTACCCGATCTGCTGGCCCTGGGCGTAGAGCAGAAACGTCCCCGTGGCCGGTGGGGACACATCGGGCCGGGGCTGGGGCCGGACGCTGGGCGGGGCGACACTGGGCAGACCTGGCACGTCGGAGGGGACAGAGATGGCTCAGGGAGCGCTGTCCCCTCGGCCGCACAGCCGGCGGTGCCTGCGCTGTCGGGGTGGCAGGGTGACATTGGGGCGCTGGGCTCTTACAGGGCGGGGTGGTGCCGGGCTCCGAGCGCGTCCCCGGGATCTCCCTGCCGCTCTGCTCCACGCACCAGCAGTAGCCGCTGTCGCCGTGGCACTGCAGCGGGGTGAAGTCCCCGCTGGGGTCACACTGTGGCACGTACTGGTCCCCGCGGGGGCTGCCCCCGTAGTGCTCCAGCAAGCTCTGCCGCCAGCGTTCGCACATGCTGGGCGGCCGCTCCGTGGGCTCTGGCACGGGAGGGTGACAGTCACCACCCTACTCGGGGCACTCGAGGCTCTGCAGAGCCCCGTGTCCCCCTCCTCCCTGCCGGCTGTGCCCCCACGCCGAGGATGCTCCGCCGGGCACTCACCTGGGCTCCCGCAGCGGGGCGGGGTGGTGCCCGGCGCCGTCCGGGTGCCGGCGATCTCCTGCCCCGCGGCGTCCACGCACCAGCAGTGCCCGGAGCTGCCGTGGCACTGCAGGGGCCGGTACCGGCCCTGCTCGTCGCACTGGGGCACGTGGCCGTCGCCCACGGGTGACGGCCCTGGTGGCACCTCTCGCGGGTACATCCGCGCGTGCTCGCAGGGCGTCAGCTGCTGGATGGACTCTGCCGGCGGCAAACGCCCCCACCCCGGGCTCAGGGGGTGCCACGCGGCTCCCCCGGAGCCCCTTGGCACCTTGGCACCATTTCTCCCGTATTCCAGCACCCCTCGCTCTGGGGCGGGTGCCAGGGCTGCCCCACTCCGGCCCCCTCGACACCCCATAGCTGTTCCCTCCATCACAAGTTGACACGGGAGGTGGCCCAATGGCCACAGCCACTGTAACCCAATGGGCCAGGGCTCCCTAAACACCCAGGAGCCCCTGGATGCACCCACTTGACAGCACGCCGCCCTCAGTGAAGCCCCAGAAGGATGTTTGGGCAGAGGGTCACAGAGTCACAGATTCCTTAGGGTTGGAAGGGACCTCTGGAGATTCTCCAGTCCAACCTCCCTGCCAAGGCAGGGTCACCTGGAGGAGGTGACACAGGACTGTATCCAGGTGGGTTTGGAGTATCTCCAGAGAGGGAGACTCCACAGCTTCCCCGGGCAGCTCTTCCAGGCACTGCCACCCTCAGCATTACGAAATTCTTCCTCGCGCCGAGGCGGAACTTCTCAAGCTTTAATTGACGGCTCTTTAGTTTATGGGTCCCCTCCACCTGCTGTGGCCCCACTGTCCCCACGCTGCTGGCAGCTGGGCCAAAGTGGGATGCCATTGGGATGCCACCAGCCAGATGCCCAAGGACCCCACCCTGCTCCCCTCACCCCTGGAGGGTGTCACTGACCTGGGCTCCCGCAGCGGGGCGGGGTGGTGCCCGGCGCCGTCCGGGTGCCGGCGATCTCCTGCCCCGCGGCGTCCACGCACCAGCAGTGCCCGGAGCTGCCGTGGCACTGCAGGGGCCGGTACCGGCCCTGCTCGTCGCACTGGGGCACGTGGCCGTCGCCCAGGGGTGGCACCTCCCGCGGGTACATCCGCTCGTGCTGGCAGGGCGTGAGGCGCTGCGGGTTCCCTTCCACCGCTGGAAAGCCGGGAAAGAGGAGAGTGAGGCTGGGGAAGCTGTGCCAGGCAGAGAGGGCACGGGGCTGAGCGGGCACCTCACCGTAGGCGCACTGGAAGCCGTCGCCCGCGTAGCCGGGCCGGCAGCGGCAGGAGAAGGAGCCCGGGGTGTTGTAGCAGACGGCGGCCGGGTGGCACGGGCTTTCGGCACACTCATCCACGTCTGTGCAGGGGGAAGGTGGGATCAGCGGGGACAGGGACGCCCCGGCAGCTGCGCTGCGGGGTCCCTCCCGTGCCCACCTTACCGGAGCAGCGGATGCCGTCGCCGGTGTAGCCGGGGAGGCACTCGCAGGTGGCGCGGCCGTCACCGCGGGACAGGCACCGCGCCCGGCCCCCCGGAGCGCAGGGGTGCCGCCCGTCCTCGCAGGGGTCACTCGGCGGTGCCAGCGCTGTGGGGACAGGGGAGGGGGTGGTCAGGGCACGTCCCTGGGGCGCGGCAGTCGGGGACACCCCAGCTGGGGCCAGCACTTACGCACACACGCCTGCCCGTCCCCCGCCGGCCGGTACCCGCCGCGGCACTCGCAGCGGTAGCTGCCCGGCACGTTCAGGCACACGGAGAAGGGGCCGCACTGGCTCAGGCCCTCGGCGCACTCGTCCACATCTGGGGAAAGGAGGAGACGCCGGGCACCCCGATGGTGGCGGGACACCCCCGTTTTCATGGTCTGGCTGCTCGTGGTCTGACAGGGAATATCCTGCCCCACGCTGCCCATCCCATGTCTGTCACTGAACTTAATCAGCTACAGAATTAACTTTCTAAATCAGCTCAAAACAGAAGGGAAAAAAGAACAAGATTGCTTTTGGTGTACAATTTTGATAGAGAGGCATTTGTTCAAGGCACACCAATATTCTCAGCTATTTGTGGTTTAAAACTTGGTTTCCTTCTCCTGAAATGATCAGATTGGTCACTTAAACTGGGATTTTAGGAGAAGGAAACCTGTTCCTTGAATTCCTTGCCAGTATCACCGTGCAGTGCAACTCACTGGCACTGGGCAGCCTCTTGTGGAAAGGAAGCCTGAAATTTGGAAGATAAATTTGCAATGTGAAGTTTGGTGTGACAGGAAAGCAACAACGAAGCTGTCTGGATTTATGAAATGCAAGGATTACTTTTTCCACTGGTTTTGCTTTTTTCCTGTCTCTCCTTTCTTTCCCCTCCTCTTTTTTTGTTTGCTCCTAGAGCATTTTCCCAGGGACCTCCAGCACCCTGCCTCAGTTTCCCCCCCGTGATGCATCCCTGCGCTCGGTGAAGCTCTGCGGGTGCTGCGACATCCCAGCACCCCAAAATACCAGTGACCACCTCGGTGCCTGACGGGGCTCAGATCCACCAGCTCCCCCCCAGCCCCGCTGACCTCGGCAGCCCCGTCCCTCTCTGCGGTAGCCGGCCGTGCACTCGCACGTGTACTCTGTGCCCACGCCGGGCTGGCAGCGCGCCGGAGCCTCGCACGTGTGGGTGCCATCGTGGCACGGGCTCACCCCGGGATTCTCGGCATCGTCTGCGGGCACAGAGGGATGTTGGGGGTGGGGGGAGGGGAATAAAAGATCTGGGAGACACAGGGAGTGACCATCCCCACTTATCCCCGATGCAGGCATCGCCGCTGTGCTGCAGCACCGTTGCCCCATGCAGGGAACCACGGCCGTGCCAGCCCAGCGCCACCGTCACCACGCCAGCGGCGCCGCGGCTCAGACCGCTTGGAAAACCCCTCCTTTTGGGCAAAGCGAGCGCACCGCAGCTTGGGGAGACGGCGGCATCCCCGCTGGGGGCTGGCACCCCTGGATGGGCACGCGGATCGGCGCCCGGGGGCAGGTGCTGGCGCTCACCTCGTGCCGGGCCGATGCGGGCGGCCAGGGCGTAGCGCAGGACGTGCTCGTGGCCGTCGAAGAGGGCGAAGGCGCGCGCCACGGAGAGCCGCTGCCGCGCCGGCAGCCGCGAGTGCGGGCACCCCGAGAAGGTGACGTTCTGGCGCAGGCGGTAGGACAAGGTCTGGTTGGCAGTGCCCGCAGCCACCACGTATTCCCGCCGGCCTGAGGACGTCACGGCTGCCGGACGGCACGGAGAACCCCGCGGGAGGTGGGAAAAACGGTGTCAGCGTCGACGTGTCTCGGATGTTTTCGGGCATTCAGGGGTGGTGTGTGAGGAACTGAAGCCAGGTGAGCACAGGTCTTACCTGAGCTGGAGTAGGAGTAGAGTTCCTGGTAGGGAGTGAAGTGGACGGTGACGTTCTCCGGCAGGAATGGCACCTCACCCTGGATGTGTGTCCTGAGGCTTAAGTAATTGTCCGGCCCCAGGCCCTCGGCTGTCTGAGTGACCTGGACCGTCTCCCCACCAGGGTAAAACGTCACCTCCAGGCTCTGGGTGAATTCAGCGCCTGGGCAGGAAAAGGGAACGGGCACCATTTGTAGGGACAACCGCAAAGCGTCCTTCCCTGCTACTCCAGCATGCCCGTGGAGGGCCACAGCCAGAGGTGAGCGCCAGCTGAGAGAGGGACTGGAGAAACCCCAGAGCTGCCCTGAACCCCGGTCACCCACCCCAAGGAGCCACCCCGCAGAGCGATGGCACACCCCGAATCCCCGCTCACCCGTGAGGCTGAAGCCATTCTCAGAGCCAGGCTCCTCCAGGGCGAAGAGCCACGCGAAGAGCCCCCCGACGGGCAGCAGGGGCAGCAGGGCGCGGGCAGCGGGCTGGGGCACCCCGCTGATGGCCGTGTAGGCTCTGCCATCGCTGCCCACGATGTAGGCGTGCAGGTCCACGTCCTGGAAGCGGACGGACGCCCGTCCCACCCTCAGGCTCCCGCTCACCTTCCCGTTGAGGCGATGCACGGCCCCTGGGTGGGGAGACGGGCACCCCTGGCAGCGGCCGCCCAGGCAGGGGCTGCCCGTCCCCGCCGCCCGCCCCGCGTACCTTCGGGCAGGCACTGCCGCCCGTTCCCGTAGAAGGTGGCCCGGCAGTGGCAGCAGAAGCCGGCGGCGTAGTCGGTGCAGAAGGCGTGAGGGGAGCAGCGCCCGTGGTGCTGGGCGCACGTCTCCTTGCTGGCTGCGCTGTAGGTGAACACTGGGGACAAAGGGAAAAAGGTTGGGGACACAATGACAAAGCCACCCTTGGCAGGGGGTGGGCGCTTTGCTTTCTCGGCCCCGAAAACACCGCCTGGAGACGAGCCAGCTGGCAGTGGCGGCTCCCAAGAGAGTCGCCCGGGATGCAGGGGGCGGTGGAGGGTTTGGAACCTGTTGACTGATTTCAGGCAGATCTGACAGAGGGCACGAGATCAAATTCCTGAGGGTATTTTTGGGAAACAGTTGGCTGGGGACGGGGCTCTGCTCCCCCGGGCACGTGCCACGGCGTCTCCACAGCTGGCTCAGTGGCAGGGACGGTGGCAAGGCCAATTCCGACCTCGGGCTGGGACCTGTCCCCTGAGCATCCCACCCCATCCCGTGCTCCAGGCCTCCCACCTTTTCCCTTGGCGAGCCCAGCAGGCAGGGCTGTGTCTCCAGCAGCCCTTGGCAGCGGGACTGGGCCGAGAGGAGGAGCTCCAAGGGCAGCAGCTTTGCAGGTGCGGCTCCTCCAGCACCGGCCGCTTGGGACGGGGCGAACTTCCAGCCAGGGGCCTTTTTTAGGGAGCCACCCCCACTCGGTCACTGTCCCCACTGCGTCATCACCCCGTTGGGTCATTGTCCCCGCTGGGCCACCGCGGGGCCCGTGTCCGCTCACCGTCGGGGTTGAAATGCGCGTCCTCCTCCACGCCCACGCCGGGCTGGCCGGAGCTGTAGGAGGAGGGGTTGGCGGAGTAGCTCTGCCGGGTGCCACCGTCCCCGCTGGGCTGCAGCCAGCGGCTCCGCTCCTGGGCGTCCCTCCTGCTGGGGACAAAGCCCAGGAGCACCGGGGCGCGGGATCCGTGGCTGGGACGCTGGGCCACCAGCGTGGTGGATGTGTGGCTGGAGAGTGGGTGGGGGTAGCCGGCGGTGCCAGGGTTGGGGTGCTCAGGGGGGCTCTGAGGCGCAGCAGGAGCAGCTCCCTCGCCACCCCCCGGCTCCACGTGCTCCGCGCTGCCCACGTGGAAAACCCACACGCCGGGGATTCCTGTGTTGCTCTCCCTGTGGATGCAGCACGCAGGAACATCATCACAGCCCATGCTGGAAAAACCGCCCCAAAGGTGGCAGCACCCCTCCAGGACCCCGATACAGTTCCTGTGCAGGTGGGGCTGAGCCCCTGATGCAGCCCAGCACCCCCAGCTCACTCCCCAAATTTTTCCAGGCTCTAAAAGGCTCCAGGATTTGGAGAAGGTGACGCTGCTCCCCCTGCCCACACCCACAGCCCCCCAGGTTCCACTCGCCTCTCCAGGGTCCTCAGAGCCTGCTCGCTGCTGGCCAGGCTGTGGAAGAGCCCGTCCCTCTTTGGGTCATCGCTGTCCCCCCAGCTGAAGCCCACCCTGGCTGGCAGCTCCAGCTGGACGTTGTAGGACTCCTTGGGTCGCGTCCCCAGGAACTGGAGGCCGCCGCCGGGGTAGAGGAAGATGCTGTAGGTGTCCTCGTCGTTGTAGGCTATGACTGCCTGGAAGGTGTTGAGCTGCCAAAGGGAGAGCAGGACAGATGGATGGCATGGAGGGGCAGGAACACAGCAGAGGAGTGAAGGAAGGGGAGCAGGGATGTGAGAGGCAGCCCCCCACACACACCACAGGGCATGCAAACACCCCTAAAGGGCCCTCCAACACAGAGCACCTCCATGGAGCCAGGCTGGGAGAGCTGGGGGTGCTCACCTGGAGAGGAGAAGGCTCCAGGGAGAGCTCAGAGCCCCTTGCAGGGCCTGAAGGGGCTCCAGGAGAGCTGGAGAGGGACTGGGGACAAGGGATGGAGGGACAGGACCCAGGGAATGGCTTCCCACTCAGGGAAGTGGGCATCTGCCCTGCCAGGGGGCAGGGATGGATGGAATATTGGGAAGGAATTCCTGGCTGTGAGGGTGGGCAGGCCCTGGCACAGGGTGCCCAGAGAAGCTGTGGCTGCCCCTGGAACCCTGGAAGGGTCCAAGGCCAGCTTGGACACAGGGGCTTGGAGCACCCTGGGGTAGTGAAAGTTGTCCCTGCCCGTGGCAGGGGATGGGACTGGATGTTCTTTAAGGTCCCTTCCAACCCAAACCATTCCATGATCAGCCAGCAGAGACCTCCCGGGGAAGAGCAGGAGCTGGGGTCACTCACGCCCAGCCAAACCCCAAGTGCCACATCCTGGGAAGATGCTCAGCATCCTCCTAAGAGCCCATGGCACAGCCAGGCCACTCCCTCAGCACAAAAGTGTCCCAAGAGCATCCCCGGCCATGTAACCCCTGCACTGGGAGCCCCTCACTCCTGTCCTCCCACTGACACCCCCCTGCTCCATCCCACCAGCACCAGAGGAAAACCCGCATCCCTTGCTTGTCCCTGAGAACAATTTTAGCTCGGCTTCCTCCGGAAAAAACATTCCTGTGCTCCCAGCTTCCCATACATCCCGCTATAGGCAGGCTGGCCGCCTGCCCTGCCAGCCCTGCGAGCCTTGGGGCCGTGCCAGGCAGCGGCACGGCCGCCGCCGCCCCGGGACGGGGAGGCTCCGGGAGGCAGCACAGCCCTGCCGAGCCACCCGACGCGGCGAGAAACCCACCCCGCACGGCTCCTGCTCCCCCGGAAAACAGCCCCGAGCAGGGAGCAGCAGCCCTTCCCACCGAGCTGCTGGAAGCAGCAGCCAGGGAACGGCGCCCGAGCGAAGGAAAAATGATTCGACTCCCAGTTTCACCCCCGGGGCAGAGGGAGGGAGGCTGGGGGCTCCCCCCACTCCACCCGCACAGCACCAGCCCAGATTTTGGGGCGCAGGGCCCCCGGAGCATCGCTGGATTTCCTGGCAGCCCCGCGGGATATAAAGAGCCTTGTTGTGCCTGTCACACACTCGGGCATTCAGAGACCCCGAAAAGGCGGCCAAAAAGCCGGAGGGGGTGGAATAACCCCCCTGGCCCCGGGGCTGGATTCCTCCCCCACGCAGCCAAATCACAGCAGCAGCTGCAGGACTCGTTCTGCCTCGGGGTGGGTGGCGAGGGGGGACACGCTGGGTGACATCGATGCGCTGGCACGGTGGGATGAAGGGAAGGAGGGGGGAAGCCCCCAGCAAGGAGCTGCAAAGGGCAAATTCCAGACGAAAAGGGCAAGTTTTGCTCCTACGGAAGCAGGCTCAGCCTTGTCCCACTCTGCAGCCCAGGAAAATGTCACTGCAGGGACCAGGAGCATGTCCCAAGGATTTTGGAGGGGACGTGGCACTGACAGACTTCCCACCCAGGCAGGACCCCCAAAGAGAGGGTCTGGGGATCCTCTGCTCCCCATCTTAACCTAGATTCCTACTTTTGGGGCTCAAAAGGGATTAGCTGTGACTTTCCAGGGCAGGGGGAAAGGCTTTGGAGTCAATCCTGGTTCTGAGCAGCAGGAGGGCAGCGTTCCCATAAACGCCACATTTGGTCAGGGAAAAAAAGTGGTGTTTGGGGAGCTTTTTGGCAGTTTTGGCCAAGGGGGAGCTCAGCAAAGCACAGGCACAAGCTGCATTTCAGGAGCTTGCCCTGGAGCTCCTCGTTTCCAAACAAGACTGGTTTCGTTTTAAAGCCTGATCCAGACTTCTCAGAGGGGGAAAAAACCACAGCGGGGAAGAGAAAAGAAGAGGAGGCTGCGTTTTCAGAGGCCGTGAGGTCGCTGTGAGGCCCCTGATGGCATCTCTTCAGCTGTTTTCCCAACTTTTAAATGAGAGGAAAAAATGTGCCTTGTCTCCTTCCAAACCTCAGCTTCTTGCCTCGCTTGGCTTCCCTCTCGGCAACGCGCTTCCGAAGGGCCCTGGAGCGGGGGGATGCCTGGGGATGGCCCCTGCTGGGCCTTGGGGAATCCATCAGCAGAGTTCTCCTCGTGCAGCTCATCCTGTTCAGCCTGCTGGAGTCCCTGCAGCCGGCAGAGTGTCACTGTCACCTCCTCAGCACGTCATCAGCCTGATGTGACAGCTCATGACCCGGTGTTTTCGGGGACAGGCAGCGCTGGGGGTCCACCCACGCAGGAGCCTTATCAGTCCCGTGGGTGGAGAGCACAGGTCACCCCCCTGACCTGGCAGACCACCTCTGAGCTTGTTTTCCAGGCACAGAATCAGCCCACGGTGGAAATTCCAAAGGCGGTTCCTCACCAGCAGCGTAATCAGCACAGGGGCAGAAGGAAGGACCAGCCCCGAGCCACCAGTAAAGGTCAGGAGCACAATGGCGGATCCAAACCAGGGCCTCCCCCAGCTGCCCCCAGCCACCCTCTGCCCTGCAAAGCCAGAGCTACCAGCACTGGAAAGCTTTGTCTGAAAAGAATCAGAATCCTGGAGTGGTTTGTGTTGAGGGGATCTTAAAACTCATCTCATTCCAGCCCCTGCCATGGCAGGGACACCTCCCACTACCCCAGGGTGCTCCAAGCCCCAGTGTCCAGCCTGCCCTTGGACACTTCCAGGGATTCAGGGGCAGCCACAGCTTCTCTGGGCACCCTGTGCCAGGGCCTCACCTCCCTCACAGCCAAAAATTTCTTCCTAACATCTGATCCGAGCAATGTGAAGCCACTCTCCCTTGTCCTGTCACTCCATGTCCTTGTTCAAGCACCTCCAGCCATGAAGGCAACCTCTAAACCTCTTCTGGCCAACGGCCCCACCAGTGCCACAGCTCTGAGCAGAGGGGGAAAGCTCCACGTTCCTCCTGGTGCTCACCCAAGGATGGATGGATGGATGGATGGAGCCACCATCCAGCTGCTCAGAAAGAAAAGGCTCAGCCTTTTGGGTACCACAAGAAAAACTCATCCTCCCATGACACATAGGATGGGCATCCAAGCTCAGCCCCTTGGCCTCACCTTCGTGGAGGGCTCGGTGTCCTGGGAGAGCTCCTGGTAGGCGCCCACGTCCTCCCAGGTGGCAATGAAGGCATTGGTGGGCACGAAGGTGCCCGCAGAGCGGGGAAACCCGGCCTGGATGTATCCCACAGCCTGGTCCAGCACGTCCCGAGAGTCATCCTGCCGATAGTAGATGTTCCCTCTGTCCCCGGACGTGTCGAGGTCGGCCAGGAAGGGGGCGATGACGGGGAAGTCTGTGGGGAAATCGTCATCCACGTACTGGGTCTCCCTGGGGAAATCCTGGGTGGAGATGACCCCGTTGGTCCCCACCTGCAGGGAGAGCGGTGCAGGGTGCTCAGGAGCTGCAGAGGTGACCCCGGTGCAGGTCCCCTTGCCGTGTCCCCCCCCTCGGTGCAGCGGGGCACGGGGCTGAGAGCCCCGAGGCCGCGTGGCCCCGTCCGGCCGGGCAGAAAACAAAGACCTCGGGCTACTCCATCCCCCAGGGAGCTGCAGCTCAGGGGCCATCCCAGCTGCAGCCGCTGCTGGTGGGGGAACAGCTGCGGAGGAGAAAGCCCTCTTGTTCCTCGGCAGCCGGAGAGAGCGGGCAGGAGACCGCGGGAAGGGGGAAACGGATGGATTGGTGGATGGATGGGGAAAACACGTGCGGTGGGACACGGCGAAGGTGCACATGGAGGGGCAGGGGCGGGCAGGAGGAGGAGGAGGGGGTGTAAAGGCAGGGGAGGAAGGGGCTGAGTGGGAGGAAGGATGGAAAGATGGAAGGGTGAAAAACCAGAAGGAAGGAGGAATGGTGGGACAGAGGGATGGAGGGACGCGGAGTGGGAAGATGCAGAGAGACAGGGCTGGAAGGAAGGAGGGACAGAGGGTGGAGAGATGGACGGAGCGAAGAGGGAGGGAAAGAGGGAGATGATGGATAGGAGGAAGCGGGGTGGGGAGTTAGAGCGGCCGGGGGTTAGGAGGGCAGGGAAGGGCAGGAGAGCGGGGAGCGGGGAGCGG
>WAAG01065986.1:41626-82965 GCA_013390105.1 Tichodroma muraria | reverse complement strand
CCCCGAGCTCTTCCTTAAAACCTGCCTATCCCACAGCCAGGGAAAGGCAGGCAAAGCTCCCACCTGTTATCAAAACACAATCCCCAAAAATACCCACCCTAAAAAAAGGCAGAATTGAGGTCACTTCTGTCAGGCAGCCAATGTCCACAGGAAGTTTCCTGGCCTCCCAAATGTGTGTGGGCAGATGTCAGGCAGGGGCTGCAGTTGCTCAAGTGGGTTTTTGGCAGCACCCTGTGGCTGGGGGGCTTTGGAGGGGAGTGTGGAATTTTAGGGACAGGGTTTCCAGACATGCCTGCCCATGGGGGTGAAGCTGGGGTGTTCCCCACACCATTGGGATATCATTAATCCTGGTGCCAACCTTGGGAACCCAAATTTGGCACCATCCCACCCAGCATTTGGAGGGCACAGTTGTCCCTTCCCAAATTATTCCCTCCTCCGTGCACACAGCAGGAGGAAAAGCACATTCTGGGCTCAATTTTGGGGCTCTCATCATGTCTCAGGGTGTTCTCAGCTGGAAAAGGAGCCAAAAACTTTGGGAAGAGCCTTGGGTCCTTGAGCTTTATTTATCTAGATGGTCATGACCTGCTTGCTCTCACTGGAATTTCAGGACCAGTTGCCTAATTGTCCTCTAAGCCAGAGGGAATGGCTTCCTGGCATGCAAAAGACAGAAAGAAAATTTTTAAAAAATGGGAAAAATGTTGGAAATGGCAAGGAGGTCGCATCCTGTGGGGACCAGAGTGCCAAGGAATGTGACAGGGTGGGGAGAGAACCCAGCAGGATCCGTGGCACAACCCAAAGGCAGGATTCTCCCAGAATCCAAGGACTCACTCCTGCCAGCCCCCAGCTCCTCTGCTGACCACTAATTACCAGCTGCTCGTTTTTTTGGGAGGTTTATGGCTCCTCATCAGGAAATGCAGGGCTGGGAGAGAATTGGGCATCCATCCCCTGGGATCTGCTTTTTGCTGCAGGAGAGTCCCTCTCCCAACCATCAGGGCAGCAATCCTGGCAAGTGGGCTCAGGGAAATGATTTGGATCAAATTTAATGCCAAAATAAAAGAGAAATTGGTGCGTGCAAGGAGAGGAACCCCTTAAACCTGAGTCCCTTTGCCAGGACGCATCCTGAGCTGCTGGTGAGGGGTTACTCCCAAGCTCTGGAATCAAAAAACTCCTCCTTTCCCTTCTCCCAAAGGAGAAAAGGGCCTTCACCAGAGCTCTGTGAGGACAAGGAGGATTGTGAATCTCTGCGTCCTGTGCCACGGGCCTGCACAAAATGCTGCTTTTATTAACGTCACGCAGGAGCCTTTGGAAAAGGCAAATTAATTTGCCTCTCGTCAGCTCCCTCAGCGTCTGCTGGGCTCAAATACAAGATGACAAAGTTTCATTTCATTGTCTGTGCCGGCCCTTAATGACTTTTTTATTGCCACACCGGAAACCTGCTGGCGCAGGGAAGCTCCAGGCAGGTCTTTAATCCTGCATTTCCATCTGGGAGTCTGCTGCTGGAGAGGAGGGAGGGGGAAGCCATTCCTTGGAGACAAGAGAGGGCATCAGCTGCCCCTTAGGCTTCTTAAAAATGAATGAAAAAAGTGAGACTTTCCACAGTGGCTGGAGGGATGCAGGGACTCCAAAACCTGCCATAGAATCAAGGAATGGCTTGGGATGGAAAGGACCTTAAAGCCCATTCCACCCCTGCCATGGGCAGGGACACCTTCCACTCTCCCAGGGTGCTCCAAGCCCTGTCCAACCTGGCCTTGGGCACTGCCAGGGATCCAGGGGCAGCCACAGCTTCTCTGGGCACCCTGTGCCAGGGCCTGCCCACCCTCCCAGCCAGGAATTCCTTCCCAATATCCCATCTAACCTCTGTCAGTGCAAAGCTCCTTATTCTGGCACTTCAGCCCCTTGTAAATAATCCCTCTCCATTCCCAAATAATGGTGATGCCACACAACATTTTTTGGGAAATAGGCAATTTGGGAGAGTAGAGAAGAAAGGAAGAACACTTCCTTCTTGCTCCCTCCTTTCCCTGGCTTCTTTGGAACATCTCCTCCATATTTCTGTGCTGTCAACAGGGAGGAAACTCTCATTTTTTGGCTGTTTTGGCCATGGTTTTACTGGGGGCTACAAAATCCCCTCAACCCCATTCAGGAGGGATCCAGAAATGTGGGCAACATTTGGGAACACCCTACAAAGGTGGGTTATGGATGGGATGGGATGGGATGGGATGGGATCCATGGGATGGGTGCAGTGGTGTGTCCAAGCCCAGCATTCCTGCAGAGCACTTCTGGAATTGCTGCTCCAGTCCTTTGGGATGCTGGAAGCAAAGCAGAGCTGTCTTTCCAGGCACAGGAACCCTCCCTGGGCTCCTGAGGGTGTGATCCATGTTAAATTGGATTAGATTAATTAGCCAAGGAAGTGACTTCTGGGGACATGGCATGGCTGGGCTTCCCATCTGTCTCTGCAGTGGTTCCAGGGCTTCCCATGGCACAGGAAAAAGTCACATTTGGCTTCACCACAGCTGCCTCCTGCTTTTGCAGCTGGTTTTGCACCTCTGCATCCCCACATATCCATGTGAAATCTTTCCTCTGAGTTCTTCAGGCCACCCCACACTAGAATGATCCCATTCCGAAAGAGGAATCAGCCTTTTCCAGGATTTTTTTTTTGTGGCATCCCGAACTTCATAGGCTTAAAATCATTGCCTAGCACCCAACACTGAGACCCAAAATGAGTGATGTGTGGCCTGTCCCCTGTCACTGCGAGGGGCTGTGAGACCTTGGAAGCAGCAGGGCTGGGCAGAATTACCTGAAGTGAAACCAAATGCACCCGAGAGATCCAGAACAAACTTTTGTGTGGGCATAAATTCCTTGTGCCACTTCGGTTTTACTTGGGAATCCTGCAGTGGAATCCACAGGCTGGGATCCCTGCATCAGTCTCACCACCCTCCCAGCCAGGAATTCCATCCCAATCTCCCATCCATCCCTGCCCTCCGGCAGTGGGAAGCCATTCCCTGTGTCCTGTCCCTCCATCCCTTGTCCCCAGTCCCTCCCCAGCTCTCCTGGAGCCCCCTTAGGCACTGGAAGGTCACTAAAGAGTCCCTGGAATCTTCTCCATGTGAACACTCCCAGCTCTCCCACAAGAGCCTTGAATTTTCAAGCTTTTTTGCAACATATGAATAATAATAACAACAATTTTCGTTCAGACTTTTGGGTTCAGCACTGCAGGGGGGTGGAGGTCTCATATGACTTTTCCCCAGATCACCATAAACTGTCCAGCTCTCAAGCCCAACAAATCCTTTTTAGCCGTGGGTGCGAGGTCCTCACCTAGAAGGGCTGTGCCCAGACATTTTCCCGTGGGACTCTGTTTTTCTCTTACTATGACACGAAAACAACAACGCGAACATCCTGGTTTAGTGCAAGGTGTCCCTGCCCACGACAGAGGTTGGAATAAGATGGGCTTTAAGGTCTCTTCCAACTTAAATATTCCATGGTTCCATGGAGCTGCAGCCCTCCTGCTGCCTGTTTTTCATTGCAGATGGAGCTGGGTGTGCTAGGAGGGTGAGCTGGAGGATCCTGGGATGGGGCTGGACCCTGTATCCCTGAATTGCTGTATCCCTGAATCCCTGAATTGTTGTATCCCCGAATCCCTGAATTCATGTATCCCTGTATCCCTGAATCCCTTTATCCCTGTATCCCTGAATTGCTGTATCCCTGAATTGCTGTATCCCTGAATCCCTGAATTCCTGAATTCCTGTATCCCTGTATCCCTGTATCCCTGTATCCCTGAATCCCTGTATCCCTGCTATTCCCTGATCCATCCTTTATCCAAAATGCCCGTACAGGCAAAGGGCTGGATGGAGCAGAGCCCCTCAGAGTCTCCCCCCCCCTCCAGCTGGGGGACATCCAACCTGAAAACCAAACAGAAGGACTGGGAAAAATCCAGCCAGAGCTCCGAGATGATCCACGAGTGGCAGAAAACAGAAAGGAGGGAAAGTTTTACAAGCCTGACTGGGACACGGAGCTAAAAATACCCTGGCTGGGACTCGGGGAGGGAGCGGGTGCCCGAGGCCACCGCTCGTCTGTGCGCCCACGGCGGGCCCGGAGAAAGTCCCGTCCCTTAAGAGCATCCAGATGAGGTGTGAGGGAATTCAGGAATTTATATCCTCGCTCCCTGCTCTCCACATGCCCGATGCAGCCGGCAGGGAGGGCGGGCTGGCGCTTCCCCGGTGCTCACGGGCTTTTCCAGGGGGTTGGAAGGGGCACCTCGTGTCCCTGCTTAACAGCCTGAGGTGGGCAACGTGTTGGGGACACTCCTGGAATTTGCCAGGGTTTCCCATGCCAGGCTGCCTTTTTCTTTTTTTAACTGGTGAGAGGGACAGCGGAGTTGTCTTTACAAACAAGCCCTGGGTCTGCTGGGAGATAAAACCAGCACTGGGAGATAAAAGAAACAATGGGAAGGATTCCGCTGAGTGATGAATGGAAAAAGATATTTGCTTTTACAAATAAACTCTAGGTCTGCTGATAAATGAAATTAGACATTGTAAGATGAAAGAAAACCCCTAAATTCCGTAAGAATTAAAAATTAAAGGGGAGGGTTATACATTAGGGGGGAATCCTCTGTTTCAGGTGTTCTGGGAAGTCTGTTCCTCTCAAGTACCTCGGCCAAAGGGAAAGAGAGAGGGAAATGTGGCCGGGAAATTGGGATAAAAAGGAGGCTGCGTCCTCCAAAAATTGGAGAGACCCCAGGGGAATGCCCCCATGGCCTCTCCCTTTATTCGAATAAAGTCAAAGGACTCCTCTGTCTCCTTTTTGGACATAAACCTCTGATGTTTGGGGATTAATTTTCCTGACACTGGCTTTCCCCGAAATGTGCAAACATCCACGTCCATCAAATCCACAGGGAAATGCCACCCATCTGCCAGCACTGGGGCTGTTCCCAAAGCGACCGAAATCTTCCAAACCAAGAGACTAAACAGTGTCAAACTCACATCGAGCATCTGGACTTTCTAGGGGCCATAAAGGCTTCGAGGCATCGTGGGGCGGGCTGGATCTCTCACCATCGTGCCCGTGCGATGAACCCATGACCTCTCCCAAAAATCCCCACACTTATTAGGAAAAATCAGGACCTCATCAGCAGCCTCGTGAGCTGAGCTCATGTGAGGAGGAGAGCAAAGGTCCTGGGCTTTCCAAGAAACTCAGGCCATAAATCTTTGTAGGGTTTCTTGTGCCAGTGCTGTGGCTCTGGTTTCGTTGTGGTTCTCGCTGGGCTGCCCCCGATGCAGAAGGTGCCTTTTTGTGGCTGAATTAAAAACTCTCTGAAAAATCACCTGGAAATCTCATTTTCCTGAGCAGCTGGGTTGTGTGTAAGCTCCTGCCATAATCAAAATTCCAGCCCTCAGGTCTGGCACATCCCATCCCTGGAAGTGTCCAAGGCCAGGCTGGACAGGGCTTGGAGCAACTTGGGATAGTGGAAGGTGTCCCTGCCCATGGCAGAGGGTGGAATGAGATGAGCTCTAAGATCCTTCCAACCCGAATCATTCCGGGATTCTATGGTTGCTCTGCCTCAGTTTCCCCTCCATGGTGTTGGAAATGGTGTTGGGAGAACCTCCCAGAGCTCCTTGAGCACATCACCCTCCCCAAACCCATTCCAGCACCACTCTCCTCACCACCCTCGTCCCTCTGCACCTGGAAGGTGCTGGATAAGCAGCACAGCAGTGGTTGGCAGGACTGGGATGGATAAATCCACTATGGATGCCGTTTATTGGGACCCCACTATCCCAAACGCCGCAGCAGGGACGAGTTTTTATCAATCTGCTCATGTGGGGGCAAGAGGAAATGGTGAAGGCCAGCACAGATGTGAAACCTCAAAGCAGACAGAGTTTTGAACAGAGTTAAAAAGAAAAGTCTGTTTACAAGAAGCCGTTCCAGGGCAGTTTGGAGCCTGTTTATCCCTGGACATTCGTGCTACCAGAGCTCTGGCCCCGCAGAGCAATGGGGTTTGTCACGGGGAGTGGATGTGTACACGAGACAACATTTATTTGTCATGAGCAGCTGCTGTTTCCTCTGCTCCAGACCTTTTCCATGCAACTGGGGCTGGGAATTGAGCTGTGAGCTCTCTCTGAGAGCCCTGCAGAGGCCGGATTGAGCCGCAGATCCATCAGGATGAGTCCTCGGGATTTGCTCCCAGCAAATCGATGCCTGGGGAAGGCAGGAGCAGCCCGGGCCCTGCTGAGGGGCTCTGCCAAGAGCTCCCTGGGGCTGCTGGAGGAAGCTGCTCATCATCTTGGAACCATCGTGTCAGTTTTGGAAAGCTGTGGAGTGCTCCTGCTTCCTCCAGCACCCCGGGTCATCAGCATCCCCGGCATCCGGGGTCCCCTGGGGCTGTTCCCGGAATCCCTCCTGTCTGCTGCGGGACATCGGCCCTGATGGGGATAAGGAGGAGCACAGAGCCCCTGCAAAGCTCGTGCAGCTCTGCAAATAGGGATGGGGACAGGGGAAAGGGGGCAAGGGAAAAGGGAAGGGGGATAAGGGACAGGGAACAAGGGAAAGGGGAAGGGAATGGGGAAGTGGGAAGAGAAAAGGGAAAGGAAAAGGGGACAAGGAAAAGAGGAATGGGAAAGGAAAAGGGGTCAGGGAAAAGGGAAAGGTGAAGAGAAGCGGGGAAGGGGAAATGGAGCAAGAGAAGGTGGAAAGGGGTCAAGGGACAGGGAACAAAGGAAAAGGGGAAGGGGGTCAGGGGAATGAAAGAGGAAAGGAAAAGGGGGCAAGAGAAAAGAGAAAGGAAGAGGAGGAAGGCACGAGGGAAAGGGGAAGGGGAGGGGGGAAAGGGAAGAGAAAAGGGAAAGGGGAAATGGGGCAAGAGAAGATGGAAAGGGGACAAGGGACAGGGAACAAAAGAAAGGGGAAGGAGGTCAGGGGAATGGAAGAGAAAAGGGAAAGGGGCAAGAGAAAAGAGAAAGAAAGAGGGGGCAGGGGACATGGCACAGGGGACAAGGAAAAGGGGAAGGGAATGGGAGAGGGGAAGAGAAAAGGGAAAAGGGGAAAGAGGACAAGGGAACACCTTCCAGGCTCTGTCCTGGTGTCTCTGACCACTGGAACTGCTGTGCCCGGCTGGTTTCTCAGTGTGAGGCATTTTGCCATCATCCCTCCGTTCATTACCTTTTGCATTCCCCAATTTTGGCAGCCAAGCCAGCCCTAGAAACCTCAGCATTCCCTGCAAGATTCTCTGGGAACTGGAGCCTTGGTGCTGCCGAGGGGCTTGGGAGCATCCCGGGACAGCAAAACGCAGAACCCCTGACGTGCCTGAGAGGTTCAGGGCTCAAAACCAAACACCAGGACATCCAGGGCAGGACATCCAGGGCTGCTTCAAGCAGCTCTTTTCCCCTCAGAGAGGTCCTTCCCCAAGTGCTTTGCCCTGCACTTTCCTCCTTGTTGGAGTTCCTGCTCAAACCAGGCCTGTTCTGCCTCCCTGGGCACAGCATTTTCCTGCCAGTGCATCCCACTGGTGCCACTTCCAACTGCAGCACGGAGAAACTGGGCTCAGCTTCAAGTAGCCAGTTGCTCCCACGGTGCCAAAATCACAAAAGCTATTCCCTTAATTATTCATGGCTGGGGTTAATGTGAGGCTGTTGTTGGAATAAATCGGGATTTACAACTTTTATAATCAATGATCTCCCTTCGAGAGGGGGCTGGAGGGCCCAGGCGTGGCACATCCCTTCTGTTTGGGAGCATCTGACAACATTTTGAGGGGGATCAGCTCTGCCTGGGCACTGCAGAGGTGCTCTCAGGGATACCTGTTGCCAATGCCCCCACACCCTCATCCTGCCCACCCTAAGCCCCTGGAGTGCATTCCCCACCCCCTGCCAGGACAAGGATTGAGGTCCAGTCACCAAACACCATCACATTGTTGCTTTTCTCTATTTTTTCCCTCTGGGGAGAGAAAATGTGTTTTCTCACATTTTTCTGAAGTCATTGTGTGTTTTTAGAAGGACGTGCTAAGCCAGGGAGGATTTCTTCTTGCGGGTGTGTTTTCTCTCAGACTTTCCTTCACACAGCAGTGCCCAGTACATTTTTTAAATCCTATTTAACTGCCCTTTCACCCCTGCTTGGATTCACTGGTTCCTTCCTGGGAGTGAAGACTGCTGGCAGTCCACAGGGCCATAGAGAACAGGGGACACTTTTGGGGTCCCCATCCTTGCAGGGAAGACCCTGTCTTAGGGAGGGACTGTGAGATCCTTGTCCTGGCATCAGGGTCCCTGTTCACCTATGGGTGATCCCTGTCCCTGCAGGGAGTCATTGTGGAATTGTCATCCTTGTAGAGGGTCTAACCTTCTAAGTGTCCTTGTTCTCCTATGAGGTCGCTGTCCTTGAGCAGGAAATCCCTGCCCTCTGAGGGGATCTGTAGGGGATGGCAGCAGCTGAGGGGAGCTGGGTGTCTCCCACAGGGAGCCACGTTCCGGGGGGGGACAGCCAGGATGGAAGGAGACAAGGAGCTGGCTAAAAATCCAATTTGTGGGACATTCCCAACACAGACCAACAGCTGCTGTGGTCTGGAAAATCCCACAGAGCCTCATGTTGGGGGTATTGGAGCAGGACAGGGCAGGCAGAGGTCACTGTGAGAGGGCAATGGCCTGGAGAGCAAGGAGGGATGAGCAAGAGCTGAGCTCTGCAGAGAATAAAGTGACCAATGTCAGCACTGCCAGCTGGGAATGAGGGCTGGGAGGGACAAAAAGTCACCCTTCTCCATCTGGGCAAGAAAATGGACCCGTCTGTAAGTCCAAGAAAAACTGTCTCCTGTCATAGCATCAGGGAATGGTTTGGGTTGAAAGGCACCTCTAAAGCTCATCTCATTCCTCCCCCTGCCATGGGCAGGGACAACTTCCACTATCCCAGGGTGCTCCAAGTCCTGTCCAGCCTGGCCTTGGACACTTCCAGGGATCCAGGGGCAGCCACAGCTTCTCTGGGCACCCTGTGCCAGGGCCTCCCCACCCTCACAGCCAGGAATTCCCAGTTCCCAATATCCCATCCATTCCTGCCCTCTGACAGTGGGAAGCCATTCCCTGTGTCCTGTCCCTCCAGCCCTTGTCCCCTCCAGCTCTTCTGGAGCCCCTTTAGGCCCTGCAAGGGGCTCTGTGCTCTCCCTGGAGCCTTCCCTTCTCCAGGTGGACACGCCCAGCTCTCCCAGCCTGGCTCCATATCCCGAATATCAAGCAGCAGGGTGCTCCCAGAACCACTGGAGCACTCAATTTCCCTTTTTCAAGGAGGGTGGGTGCACAGAGGAGTTTGGACTATGGTGGATGAGGGAGGATCCATGGAGTGGGAGAGAGCAGAGTTACACAGCCCTTGCATCCGATGACTCAATTCCCAACCATCCCCGGGATCTCAGATGGATGTTGCTCAAGAAAAAAATCATGGAAAGCTGAGGAGGTCCAAAGGAAATGGACAACAGGAGGCTTGTGATTAAATGGCTTTAACTCATATCCTAAAGACAGAGATCTGCTTGGGGAGCTGTTTGGGGACGGGAATGTGTAGGGCTGGCCCTGCTGGCTCACGTTGAAGGTCTCTTTGTAGTTTGTCTCCACCAGCAGACATGAGCTGGGATTTAGGGAACGAGTCCAAGGACAAGAGAAGCCGGAACAACTTCAGCTGGCCATGGACAGTGGTTCCCAAAAGCCAACCCAGCCCCTTTCTGAAGGGACCCTCCCCCCTCAAGGCGCTTGGGGGCTATGCAGGGGTTTACCCATGGGTGGGGAACACACCTGGTGGGGACAAGGGATGTAGGGGGTGTCCTCCCAGGGGGAAAAGCTGGGAATTGCAGCCAGCTGGCCCCTCTGACATGGCAGGACATGGGGAATAGTTGGAGCTCTGCAATCAGGAGCCAGGGCTGGCTGGGCTGTGCTGGGAAGCCTTTCCCATTCCCTGGGAATCAGACTGCAGAGTAAAGTCATGTCAGATAAAGTAAAATATGTGAGACCTGTCCCAGCTGGAGCAGAATCCTTAAAACCACGCTGCTGGCTGCGAGAAAGGAAGAGAAAAATCCCTGCTGGGGAAAATTTCCAGCTTTCTCTCTCAGTCAGCCCAGGCAGCATTTTGGTGACCTGTGTGTCATCCCTGGAATCTCGCTGCCCTCCTGTGTGCTCCGTGGCCAGGCTGCCCGAGCGGCGAGCGACGCTGGCACCTGGCAGTGGCCCATCACCAGAGCCCTCTTTGCTGTGGGGTGGCACTGCTGGGTCACCGCGGTCCCAAAAAAGCCACAGGACTTCCCAGGCCATGAATCAAGAGGGATTTCCTCCGGCCAGGGCAGCCCTGGGGTGACACAGCCTGAATCACATTCCCCCCCTCCCATTTCACTCTCCATGGCTTTCTCCTGAGCTGCTTCACTCCCAGGGAGAGAGATCCCTGTTTGTCCACTCCCAGCAGTGGGGGGAGTCCCTGCTGGGCATCCCAGTCCTGGTGGAGGGAGGGACCCATCTGCCCCCAGTGCAGAAAGCTGCACACACCAATTCCAAACTGGGAGAAAGGACTGGGTGTCCCCCTGGATGGACAGGGACAGGGGAGGCTGCATGCCATCCTCACCCTGGGGGTCTCTGCTGCAGGTGCCACCCAGGATGGCCACCCAGGTGTCCCTGAGGATGGTGATGGTGCCACACAGGAGGTGACCCATTCCCAGCATTGGTGCTGGGACCTCCAAACCTTTTGGGACCAATCTCCCAATCTCCCACCCTACTCAAACATCCAACAGCACACGGCTGCAGCATCGTGTCCGAGCTGGAAGCCAGACATTCCCAACTCCTGTCTCCAATGCCACTGGAAATCATGGAGTGAGGATAAACAGGCAGGTTGGGGTTTGGTGGCTTTTTTATTTATGGATTTTGGGTTTTGCTGATGCCCCAGGCACGGGGATGAGTGGGAACATGGAGCACTGCCAGCTGGGACACAGGGACACAGGAATGTCACGGCCAGTGCTGTAATTAAGCCAGCACTTAATTAAGCTCCAAAAGTACTTTGAGGGCATCCCTGGTAGGGAAGACTCCGGTGAGGAGCTCAGTGTGGCCTCAGAGCAGGAGAAGGAATGAAACAGGATCCTGCCTGCACCTGGAGCCTGTGGAGCCTCACTGCTGCCTCCTCCCCACCCCGAGGGGAAAAGCAAGGGGCTGCAGGAGAGGCAAGAGACCTGGAGCTTTTGGGATCTGTCCCTCTGGGGTCCTCAGCTGGTGTCCCTCGGGAGCCAGAGCCCCTGAGGACGGGGTGGCAGGTGCCAGCTCATCTTTTTCATGCTCTTCTTGAAAGGAGGAGAAAGGATGAGTGCCACCAGGGTGGGACCCAGGAGGGGACAGTGGCCAAGTGACTCAAACCGGTCGTGCCCACCCAGGTTGTTCTCTTAGCTCATTCCCAACACCTGGAGATGGGTTTTGTCACCCACCATGTGTCCTTTTGGGCTATGCCCTTCCGGAGGAGTGTGTTGAGGATTCAGCAGGAGGGAAATGCAGGACCTCAGGGATGGTTCAGGAAGAGGCAAGATTTGACTGGACACATTCTCCTGGCAAGGAATCCCACCCAGAAGTCCCTGGTGCCTGTCCCTGCTGCCTGCTTGGATTTACACCCAGCTCTGGCTCAGTGGGAGCGGGCTGAGGTTTCCGAGCTCCAAGTCTGGAGTGGGGAATCTGCTCCACCCCTCTGTCACCTTGTGCCCTCCAAAAGCACACAGCCCCTTTGAATCCAAAGGTGCAGATTCCTGGGAGCAAATGAGATTATCTGGGTGCTGGTACCCACATTTCAGAACCCCTGTGTTGACAAGGAGGATGATGCTACTTTTCCCCTATTCAGCTTCCAGGTCCATGGGATGGGATGTCTCCAAAAGAAGCCCCACAGATCCCCCCACTGCCATAGGAAGGGTAATTTGTGGACAGATGTTGGTCATTCCCCTTTCCCATCTCTGTCCTCTGTGTCTGGGAGCTGCCCTGGGCTGGGGGGCTCTGGCTGCTGCCCACAGACACTGTTCCAGCTTTGCTCCTGAAAGCTTTTCCAGCTATTTTTAGGCAGCAACTGCCTTTCCAAATATTTGCCTTGGTGTTGGTGGCTGGCCCTGCTCACAGCTGGGGCTCCCTGCCTGCTCCCTGCTGTGCTACAGCTGCAGCATCCCTTGTACTTCCATGTCCAGGATCCCACCCCTCCCCATGGGTCACTTCTCCTACCCATGTCCCCACAGCAGGTCCAGGATCCACAGGGAGTCACCACAGCCCTGCAAAGCTCCCACCCCCCAACGTCAGTCACTCATAAGACCAACTTAAAGGGACTCAGACTTCAAACTCAGCAGGAGCCTGAGGAGATGCTCCGTGCCCGACACCGAGGCTCTGCTCTGCCCTCTCCTCCAGGCAGGACTGCTGATGGAGCAAGGCTGGGATAGGGACACTATGGATTTCAACCCCAAGAACCTGATTCAGCCCTGGGGAGAAGAAAAAACAGCCTCAGGTTGCTCCCAAAGTGGTTTAGATTGGATATTAGGGAAAAATTCTTCATGGAAAGGGTTGCCAAGCACTGGCAGAGCTGCCCACGGCAGTGGAGGAGCCACTATCCCTGGAGGGGTTTAAAAGCTGCGTGGACGCACTTGGGGACATGATTTGGTGGGACTTTGCAGTGCTGGGGGAATGGTTGGACTCGGTAATCTTAGAGGTCTTTTCCAACTTAAATGGTTCCAGGATTCCATGGCTTTGCCCTCTCTGAGGCTCCTGGATTTTAGTCTTTGTGGATCCACGTGCAGAGCGAGCTCGGGCAGTGGCCAAGGCAGAGACCACCACCAAGTTTAGCACTAGGACCATTTGTGTTGCCAGCAAGCCAAGAAATCCCAGCTGATGGGCTCTTCCCCATCTCCCCTCCCCACTGGAGAGCCCAGCTTGCCCTGCAGGGCTGGAGCAGAGCTGGGAGCTTTCCCACCACAGCCACGCCGCGGAACCGTCCCGTGCGTTACCACGGAGCTGAATCATGGGCTTGCAGCCGCTCTTTCGACACGCTGGAGGGATTTGGCAATTCCATGGGCTATTAATAGATCCAGGCTGCTCTCCTGGGCCCCACGCCGTGCTGGAGGGGTGAGGGAGAGCAAAGCAAACTCTCAGGGAGGTGAAGGGCCGAGTTTACCTAAGGAGAGGTCGGGAAATAACCTGTCGGGGAGCAGGAACCGCGCGCTGCCCTCTCCCCACTTATCGCTCCACGTCGGCTCCGCCGAGCCAAGAGGGAACAATGGACAATGAACAACAATGTCCCAAAGGGGACGTGCCACTTCTGCTCCCTCCACGGCCCCACGGAACCCTGGGGGCTCCTGCTTTTCGGGAGCAGCCGGAAAGGCACTGGGGAGGAATTACGGTGGGACGGGCCATGGTGGCTGCTGCTCTTCCAGCCTGGACTTTGACTTCAACCACTGCCTGTGAGTCACAAGCAGTGAGGACCCTGCATGGACCTGGTTTGGGAATGGAGCAGGAGAGCAGAGCTGTGGGCGCAGTGCCAGGACAGGTTGGAGGTGGAGCACGTCCGTGGGAAGGGAAAACACAGACAGAAGGTGTTCTGTGAGGAGTTGGTTTGGATTGATCTTCCCAGCTCCAGCCCAATCCCCACCCAGGAGGATGGAGCCAGTGGTGTCCTTGAGACCCAACTCCCGCCCACATCGGGCACGGGGCAGAAGGGATGGAGACCCCATCCTGGCCACCCTGCAAGCAACAGGTTGGGGGCTGGGGGTACTTTCCTGGGTCATTTGTATGTTTATCAGTGGAAGAGCCACCCTAAGCTGTGAGGAACCTCACCCTGCTCAGCCAACCCCCTTATCTCACATCCCATCTCCATCTCCATCTCCATCCTGCCTCCCTTATCTCCATCCTGCCCCCTCCCTTCCCCAGTGCAGCTCCTCAGCCACCTCCAAGTCTGCTATTATGGCATCAATCCCTTCCCATCCCACCCCTGGGCCAACATCTGTGTGTCTGTCCCCAGATTGTCCCTGTTTGGTCCCCACACTGACAGGCAGCAGGGGCATTGTGTGGGCTCGGGCAGCTGGTTTGGGAGGGGACACACTGGGGTGGGGACACAGTGGCAATGATGGACACACCAGGCAGCTGCGGGATCCTTCTCCATCCCTTCAGGTGATGCCAAGGGAACGCATCCAAGGCGCCAGGATGGATTGCGTCACCCTGGATGTTCCCAGGGGTGGGCTGAGGTCTGCAGGAGGCTATTCCAGACACCCTCGGCAGCAGCCCAGCCTCACCAGGCAACTCCGGACAAACATCCCCGGACGCGGCCGGCAGGGCCCTGCGGCAGGGGCGGGTGCTCCAGGGCAGGGATCACTGCCAAGCCGTGCTGGAGAGGAACCTGCCCTGCAGGGAAAGCATCTCTGCCAGGCTCAGCCACCAGATGGGACGGAGGGACTGCTTCTCACTGTCCCCCAGCCCTGCCAACCTCCCTGTCCCCAGCCAGCCCCAGGCGCCGACGAGCCCAGGGGACTTGAGCCAGCTCACCAGGTCTTGTCCTGCTCCACATCCTGGCAGCGCTGCTGGAACCCCTCCAGGCAGATCCGTCCTTCCCGTGGCCCTGCTCCTGCCTGGCAGCATCTTCCTCCTGGGGATCGTGTCCTGTCCTGCCTCCTCCCTGCTGCAGCCGCCTCTTCCACCGCCCTGCAGCTTCATCCCAGACCAGAGCCTGGCCATGGAATGAGGCTTGCCAGGAGGGACTGTGGCTACCCATCAGTGGTCCAGGATGGGCTGGGAACTTGGAAATTCTCAGCCAATTTGGAAAATCCACATTCCAAGACAAGGGCTTGTCTCTCACCACCCTGGTTCTGCTCCAAGGGTGAAAAACCTGGAAGAAATGCCCCGATTGCTTCCAGTGTCCCACGGTTTTGAAACCACTCCCTCTTAAAAGCTTCTAAACATGGAAAACACAACAAGACACTTTTAATATTCCCTCTGCCCTGTACTGAGCACTGCTGCCAGCCTGGCTTTGTGGGATTCCTTAAGGATGGGGATCAGAGAATCACAGAATATCCTGAGTTGGAAGGGGCCAAGAAGCAGTGCATGGAGAATATCCTTTTTGTTGTTAATTTTTTGTTTAGAACAATAAATCGTTTTGCTTTCAGGACAAGCACATAATCCTTTTTTGGGGGGGTGTGTGCATCTTTGTTTCATCTTCTGATAATTTAACCCCCACCCCCCCCCCGAAAGGCTCCTGAAGCACATCCAAATGTCCACTGAAATGAGGTCCCACCAGAAGCAAGAGTTTGGTCTGAAGCTGCAGTTGATCCTTATCAGCCAGGAAATCTTCAGCTGAGCCTGCACCCCGGAGGGAGGCAGAGCTGTGGTTTATCCAGACAAACACGGCTTTTATTGTTAAACGGTTTAAGAGGGAGCCGATAACATCAGTGTCCCTGGTGATCTCACCTCACTTGAGCAGCAGCATTGACACAGGGAGGTTGATTAGCACGCAGACCCTGCTGCCTTCGTGTGCAGGAGAGATCCCGCTCCTGCAGCCTCCTAGGACAGGACAGATCCCACTCCTCCAGCCTCCTGGGACAGGACAGCATCCTGCTCCTGCAGCCTCCTAGGACAGGACAGATCCAGCTCCTGCAGCCTCCTAGGACAGGACAGCATCCTGCTCCTGCAGCCTCCTGGGACAGGACAGCATCCTGCTCCTGCAGCTTCCTGGGACAGGACAGCATCCTGCTCCTGCAGCCTCCTGGGAATCACTCTGTCCCTCACAGCTGCCCCTCAGAACATGAGCTCTGCCTCCTCTGCCGCGCTTCTCACCCAAGGCGGTAATTCCAGGCCATGCTGGATGGGAATCGGAGCAGTCTCGTCCCGTGGAAAGTGTCCCTGCCCATGGCAGGGTTGGACTGGATGCCCTTTAAAGGTCCCTTTCAACCCAAACCACTCCGTGGCTCTGATTCCACAAACACCCTCAGAGTGTTTCTTTCCGCCCCGCTCTGCCCCCAGAGCTGGAGTTGTTGGAAACAGCCAAGTGCTGGAGCATTTCCTCTGGAAGATGAGGAAACTCTGGGATGCAGACCCCCATCAAACTGCCCTCAGTACCCCTAGCACTTCCCCCCTGTCTAACCATAACCTGGCACATTTCTGCCTCCTTGGATTTCCCCAAGTGCCTGTTGGGGCTACACAGTGGAAGAGTCATTCTGTATTGAAAAAATAAAACCCAAATAAACTCAAAGCCACGTGATGTGGGCCAGGACCATGACCTGCATCCAGAGCAAACCCACAGCTGGCAGTCCAGCTGGATTCTGGCAGTGATGGCACATGGATAAGCACATGTCCCAAGTCTCTGTGCTGGCAACTACAAGGTGGACTCAGCTCATGGCTCTGAGCATCCCAACCCAGCCTGGGAGGCCAGAGCTGATGGATCCCACTGGTGATGGTGGGGATGAAGCCAGCAGAGGCGGGGCTCCCCAGGTTCGGCCCCTCACGCAGGAGCATTCCCACTGGGAAGCTGTTCCTGACCTCCAGCGCTCTGGTGGTGACGCTCCAGCCTCAATCCAGCAGCACTGGGAGAGGCAGGGATTTGCAAAGCCACAACGCAGATGTGGCACTGACCCCTAGTGACAAACTCCTGCCCCAGTCCTGCACGGGAGAAGGGCTGGGCCTGGAAAGGGACACGTGGGTAAAAGCGGGGACGTGGGAATGCTGCTCGTCTATCCACAAATCCTGCGGGAGGAAAGGATTCCTGCTTTTGAGGAGGGGCACCCGCCCCAGGCCCCCTGCTCCCACCACCCAAAACAGACGCAGAGGAGCCTACTGGAGATGGATTTTACTTGAGATGCAGTGAAAAACCCAATTATTACACTTCAAACTGCCAGCGGGCAGGGTTAGATGGGATGACTGGAAGAAATTCTTGGCTGTGAAGATGGGGAGGCCCTGGCACAGGGTGCCCAGAGAAGCTGTGGCTGCCCCTGGATCCCTGGAAGTGTCCAAGGCCAGGCTGGACAGGGCTTGGAGCAGTCTGGGATAGTGGAAGGTGTCCCTGCCCATGGCAGGGGTGGGAGGAGATGGGATGAACTTTAAGGTCCCTTCCAACCCAACCCATTCTGGGATTCGATGCTGATGATCAGGGACAGGATGGGAAATGACCAATGTACAGTTTATGGAATTCAGCAGCTTAAGGACCTTATGGAGCAGAGGAATGACAGGAACACACGAAGGATCTGTTCACACCCTTCCCTTGGGAATAATGCCTTTGATCAGCAGGCTGCAGTTTATTCCTTTAAATACATACATTTTGGCTCAAAGCCTGTCAGTCCAAAAATGGTCTCTCTCAATTAAGGGCTTCCAGGAGAGCCCAGGACTAATGATCTATTTCTGGGTATTTCAAAAGACTCACAGCCATGTGTGCTGCTTGCAGAATGAGAAATACAGAGTTTGCAACACTCTCAGGAGTCTCTTACCAGCTTTTTCTCCTCTTCCCAGTAATTTCAGAGCCCTAAGGAGTAGGAGGAGGATCTGACTCTCCCAGCACTTCTCAGCAGTGCTGTGGAAGGGAGATGTTCATTGAAGGGAGTGGGATGATCATGGAATCCTACGATGGCTTGGGTTGGAAGGGACCTTAAACACCACCAGCTTTCAACCCCCTGCCATTTCTTGTCCTCAGCAGATATGCAGAGGTTGGAAATCCACTTCCCCAGGTTTTGCATCTCCCCACTTAAGTTTTGGATGTGAAGCAGCTCCATCCCACCTTGGAAGGGTCCAGCCTTGCCCTTCATCTCCCTCCCCTCTTCCACAGGACTCAGCTGTTCACAGACCTTGCTCCATGCACCATTCCCAGCTCAGGAGGCACCAACCTCGCCGCTGTCACCGAGAGCAAAGACAAATCGAGGCTGCAAATAACCCCCTGGGCTTGTGACCAAGAAAATGCCAGCAGTGAGGAAAGCCATCTCCCAACCTGCCCACCCTCGGGATTTGCTGGCAGAGCTTTGTCCCAGCTATTCAGAACTGTTATGTGACCTGAGCTCTGGCCTCTGGAATAAATCTGCTCTCACCAAATCCTCCTCTTCCCCCTGAGGATGAACACACTCACGAATTTGGGTCACAAGTCAGGTGTAAACACAACTGGGGGCGGGTTGGAGCAGCCCTGGAGTGGTGGGATTCTGGCTCCACATGCTCCCAGCGCAGGTGGAATCACAGGATTTTCTGTCACACATCAGTAGAACTTCTCCTGCAACCAGGGAGGAGAGAAACGGGCTTTTTATCTTGGAATCACAGGGGCAACTGAAGCGACTCTGAGACTTGGGGAATCTACAGGGCAGGGCTGATTTGTCTTTTCCAGTGTAGCTTTTTGCTCGGTGAGCTCCCAACAGCAGCCAGGGAACAACATGTGGGATGTACAGACACGTCCCTGGCATCAGAAGCCCCCAGCAATCAGGAGCAGGGAGTGGCCTTTCCTTTCACCATTCCTTGACAGCTGAAACCACTTCTCTCTTTGGAGGAAAGGCTGGGAACGTGCGAGATTTTCCGGGGCAGTCCCACACCTTTCCCCACCCCAGCTCTCAGAGCTCGCTGTGCCTCTTGCCCTGCTTGTCCCTGGCTGCCAGCCTTGGGGCTGTCCCCCGCAGGTCCCCCCCAGGGGAGCCAACTTCCTCTGCTGGGCTCTCCTGGGATGGCTCTTCCGGGGTGGCAGCGTCCCCTCCGGGGCTTTTGGGTGGGTGCTGCACCAGGGTGTCCCCAGGGTGGGGGGACAGCTCAGGCAGGGATGGCTCCATCATCTGGAGGAAGTCGTAGGCAGGGAGTGGTGGCTTCCAGTCTTCCTCAGACAAGGTACCTGAGCAGCAAACACAGCCCTGGTTAGTGGGTAAACAGTTAAGCCCCACCTCCATAGATATTTCCCTTTCTGAGGAATTATGGCTTTCCCCACCCCCCCATACTATTTATATTCTAAAAATCTTTTTCTGAAAGATCGTAGAACCACAGAACCATTTGGGTTGGAAGGGACCTTGAAGATTGTCTCATTCCAACCTCTGACGTAGGCAGGGACAACTTCCACTGTCCCAGGCTGCTCCAAGCTCCATCCAGCCTGGCCTTGGACACTTGCAGGAATCCAGGGGCAGCCACAGCTTCTCCGGGCACCCTGTGCCAGGGCCTCCCCACCCTCACAGCCAGAAATTCCTTTCCAATAACCCATCTAACCCTTCCCTCCGGCAGTGAGAAGCCATTCCCTGTGTCCTGTCCCACCAGCCCTTGTCCCAAGTCCCTCTCCAGCTCTCTTGAGGAAGGCAGATCCATGCTGGCTTCCTCCAAAGCCTCAACAGGCTGATCAAGACAGGAGGGATGCAGTGAAAAGCTTCACAGCACAAACCAACCCTTTATGTCCCAAAGCCCCCAGTAAAACACCAGCTTCCTCATCCTTTCCCATCCAAAAAGAAATGCAGGAAGTGCCTAAAGAGCAGCTACTTCTTACACTGACAACTGGGAGCTGGGAGGTTTTTTATTAGCAAGCTGTGGTTGGGAATGGGAAAACACAGCCAGATTTGGGGATTATCACAGAAAAAAGATGTCGATTCCAAACTATCCACGTTTGGCTCTGAGCATTAAACAGTCCCAAAGCAACCTTGTGAGTGTGGGCATTCTCTCCTGGCTGGACTATTTGTACTTCTCCAGCTCTAACAAGCAGAGCTGGTTTTTCCATCGTTAAATTCCAGGGCAGACAATTTATTGCAAGTAGTATCTGCTCATAAACAGACTGGAGCTCACAGTGTGTGCTTGGGAACGTTATAAACCTGTGCCCACTTACTGCTGGGAATCTCCAGTCCTGCTTGGAGCTTCTCCAGCCATGACAAGATGTTCATCTCAGTGATGGACTGCTCTGATGGGAACTTGAATACCTGGCCCCCAGCACGGAGGTTCACCCAGAGGAGAACAGGCAAGGAAGGTGTGGTGGAGAAGTAAGTCCTCAGGATCCCATGTCCCACTGGAGTCCTCTTCCTGTTGGGAAGAGGAGATTCAGGTTTGGCAGCACACCAGGACTGAGAGCCAAAAAC
Organism: Tichodroma muraria; assembly: GCA_013390105.1. Classification (NCBI taxonomy): domain Eukaryota; kingdom Metazoa; phylum Chordata; class Aves; order Passeriformes; family Sittidae; genus Tichodroma; species Tichodroma muraria. The sequence goes on along the minus strand of WAAG01065986.1, from coordinate 62,966 downwards.
CCACCAAAGCCCTTGGGTCACATCCAGCAAAGCAGAGTTTGGTGGGGCTGCAGAAGCATCATCATCCCCAGGAGTGTTCAAAGCCAGGCTGGACGGGGCTTGGAGCAACCTGGAATTGTGGAAGGTGTCCCTGCCCATGGGAAAAGCAGGGTGGGATTTAAGGTCCCTTCCAACCCAAACCATTCCAGGATTCTCTGATTCTAAGCACTGCAAATAAGCTTGATGCTTAAGGAACCTGTTAGGATCCAATGGAGAGAGAGCAGACAACAGCCTGGGTGTGTGAAGAAATCCTTGAGCAGGACAAACTCTGCAGGAAGGTGGGACATGTTTTTCCACCTTAAGCTTCTAAGAAAAGGTGGGACAAGAGTAGACAGGTCCTGCAGGCCCCCAGGGTCAGCCCCTGTCTGCAGGGACAGCTGCCAGCTCCTTCCAGCCCAGCTGCTGCCACTGCCCCATGGTGACAGCAATTCCACGGGGACGGAAAGGCAAATTCCTCAAGAGACACAGAGAGAGTGAAAAGAGGACATTGAGACAGAGGGACAGGAAGCCCACAAAGGTGCTGAGACATTCCAGCACTATTTTAAGGCTCCAAATCTGAGCTGGCTCTTGCCCTCGGAATGAGGGAATGAGGGCCTCTTTCTAGTATGAGGGACTTTTGACAAGGACATGAAGTGACAGGACACAGGGAATGTCTCCCCACTGCCAGAGCGCAGGGTTAGATGGGATATTGGGTAAGAATTCTTGGCTGTGAGGGTGGTGAGGCCCTGGCACAGGGTGCCCAGAGAAGCTGTGGCTGCCCCTGGATCCCTGGAAGTGTCCAAGGCCAGGCTGGATGGGATATCTTGGATAGTGGAAGGTGTCCCCATGTCAGGGGTTGGAATGAGATGATCTTTAAGGTCCCTTCCACCCCAAACCACTCCGGGATTCTGGCCTGTTTTGTGGCAGTGCAATTTTGCTCTGGCACAGGAAGGTTTTTTGTGTCTCAGGAAGGCAGAGCAAAGGCAGATGTGTAGGTGGGGAAGTTCCAGGGCTCTCGTTTCTGGTGCATTACTGGCAGCCCAATCCCCTTCTCTCTGAGCACATGTGCATTTTCCCCCTCAGCCAAACTCCAGCCCACGCTGGACGGTGCTTCCCAGACTTCAAAGCACGTTATGATTAAGCCACTGAAGTTTCTCTGGGCTTGGGTAAAACAGAGGCCAAAAAATTCAAAATGCAACTAAGAAGAGGAGGATTAAAAAAAAAAAAAATCCCCTTTCCTACAATCTTCTATTTCTTAGATTATTTCTTGAATTAGTTTTGTTGCTTGAATATTTTTTAAGTTTAATTTATGGGGCTTCTGGTTGAACCTTCTTGTGAAAACTTTCTTTCCCCAGTCAATGACCAGTCACTCCCTCTAACTGCTGATGGAAAATCACCATAAGACATTTCAGGAGGGCAAATTCCCATTTTTTTTCCTCCACATGCAACAAAAATACAAATAACACCAGACCCAGGGTGAAGCTACTACAAGCACTAGCGAACATTTTCCTCTGTTAAAAACGATTTCTGCAATCAATTAAATATTTACTAGTCTTACTTTGTCAGGCAAATTTTGCAGTTGCCCAGAACACTGAGTGAACCATTGCTCAATGGTTTGAATTCCCAGCTCCTGATGATTTCAGACCCAATAATCACATTACCAGCTCATGTTCTCAGTAATTGCAGCCTCGGGGTTTTTTTTTTCTGCAAGGCTCAGAGCGAGTTAATGGAAAGAAGAGATTTTCAAACACTCACAGGTTCAACCAGCAAGCCACAAACGCCTGCTGGGGTCCTCCTTTTGCCAGCTTCAGCATTTCCTTGCTTTCCACCTGACTGATGTCACCAGCACTGAACAGGATGAGGAAGGGCTTTCCGAGCTGTAAGTACTGGGGCAGATTTGGCACGGTGATTTCTGGCTGCAGAACATCACAAACAAGAAACTGGGGGTTATGGGGAGGAGAAAACAGGAAAAAATACCACTTTCTGCTCTTACAGGAGGGTGCAGGGGTTAGGCAAGGCCGCAGTGTCCGTGTGGAATGTGGGAAGCTGGAAGAGGGCTGGGATTTTGGTGCACTTGGATATGTCTTTGCCCAACCTGAGTGCACCAAGTCTGTGGGAGCAGCTGTGGGCTTGGAGCTGGGGATGTGAGCAGAGCAGGCAGAGGCTCCAAAAGGCACATGGAAAAAGCCCTGGGAATAGGGAATAGACCCTGTGGGAGGCCAAGCTACTGGTGCAGCAGGAGATTGACTCTGAGGCCAGTCCCTCAACTCCAGGGTCTCCTGCTGCAAGACCACACAGCAGACAGCAGATTTCTGTCCAGATTCCCTGCTCCAAGTCATAAAATTTAAAAACAAACTCAGCACGATAAAAATAACGAGCGGACATGGCCGTTCCACAGAGCTCCACGCTATAATCAGGGCTCTCCAAATGACTGCAATGGAAAAAGGACATTTTGATTTTATTTTTACTCACAAAAATGTCCAGCAGCTCATATCTGATCATCTGCACCATGTCCTGCACGCTGTGTTTGGACAGAGCGATGCCTTCCACGCTCCGGCCTCCGCTCCGGGCGAGGAGGAGGGCAGGGGGGGACACGGAGTATTTTTGGGATCTGAAAAAGAAGGATGGGCACAGGGGGGTTGGACACACCCCAAATGTGCTGCACACAGAGCTGGCATCCTCCTGGAGACGTTTCCCACCCTTGGAAGTGCCCAAGGCCAGGTTGGATGGGGTTGGAGCAGCCTGGGATAGTGGGAGGTGTCCCTGCCCATGGCAGTGGGGTGGAATCTCCAACCCAACCCATCCTGGGATTCTGGGATTTTATTCCTACTTCTCCTTCATTTTCACACCGACGTTTGGGTGATGCAAACACCCACCCAGGGCTTCACTCTGCCTCCCCAGGCAAGGCAAACAGAGATCTCAGATTTCATCCAAGGGACACAACCCACACAAAACAACCTCCAGGAGATCCAACTTTTGTCTCAGTGAACAAGCCCAAAAATGTTGGTGAAGTCCAAGCCCCACATTGGAGCAACACACACAGGCTGCACCCATCCACTCCTGGTGGAGTAGCCAGATTATCCTTTGCTCCACAGTGACCTTCTGGTGAGAGGTATTCAAAGAAAAGCTAAGAAAGTGGGAAAAGCAAAAATAGCAGAAGTCTGAGCAATGAAAGGGCAGGGGGGACACCAAGCCAGGACAGCAATTTTCTGGAAGTTTGAGGAACTTCAGCCCTGGAGGGTCCAGATGGCACTGCCCAGAGGAAGGGTGTGACAGGGGAAATCAGCTGCCTCTGCAGTTTTTGTCTGGTTTGTTTTTCAAAGGCTCCTGGCAATTTTTCAAAGGCTGTGACACCAAAGAATCCCAGAATGGTTTGGGTTGGAAGGGAACTTAAAGCCCATCCAGTCCCACCCTCTGCCATGGGCAGGGACACCTTCCACTGTCCCAGGCTGCTCCAAGCCCCATCCAGCCTGGCCTTGGACACTGCCAGGGATCCCGGGGCAGCCACAGCTTCTCTGGGCAACCTGTGCCAGGCACTCACCACCCTCACAGGGAAGAGTTTCTTTAGGGCACCAATGACACAGCAAGTAGAGGGAACTGCAGATAATTCATTTTCATGGTGTCCAACTCTTCTGGAGGCCTCTCCCATCCTCCATCACAGCATTTTTGTCTCTGGGACTAATACACCCACTGCAAACTTCACCGTGAGCTGATGCATTTACAGTTAGATTAAGTCTGGAAAAACCCTAAAAAAATATTTAATTCAGGGATTTTGAACTTATTAAACTTCTATGAGTTTTAAAGATTCTTTGGCTTTTAGAGATTCTTTGGCTTGGTCACGGCTCAGAGGAGTGAGTGTTGGCTCAGAGTGTTCCCTGTATCTAAAATACATCACCTTGTTCAGCAGCCTTTGATAAGCATCTGTGAGGGTGGTGAGGCACTGGAAGAGGACTCCAGAGAAGCTGCTCCTGGATCCCTGGAAGTGTCCAAGGCCAGGCTGGACAGGGCTTGGAGCAGCCTGGGACAGTGGAAGGTGTCCCTGCCCATGGCAGAGGGTGGGACTGGATGGGCTTTAAGATTTCTTCCAATCTAAACCATTCTGGGGTTCTACTCTATGATTCTATAAGGAAATATCTTACGTACTGCCAGAAAATCACCAAATTCCCCAGCTACACTCTATCCTCAAATCCCTTCTCCTCTTCCTGGTACTGAGGGGTTGTGCTATTGCTCACCACAGCTTTCTATTTATACAGCAGGACCATTCAGTGGGTAACACGAGTCTTGCATTTCAACCAAAACCATCTGCAAACGAATACTTGGCAGGAATCTCTGACATCCACGTGGAAATAAATAACCTCATGCAAAGCATTTCTTTCTCAATGCCTTTTCCCCCTTCATTAGTGACCAGCCCAGCAGGTGCCTGCTGAGCAAACAGCTTTGCTGACAAAGCCTTTGTGTATGCTGTAGCCCTTTTTCTCTGGAAAAGATCTACAGGATGCACAAAAGAGGAATCAGCTTTCCGTGACCTGGGAGCCACAAATATTTTCTCCTTGAGCACTGAGCTGCAGAATGGCTTTTCATCTTCTGAAGAAGGGAAGTGAGCCTGGCTCTTGCATAAGGAATTCCTGTAAGTGCTTACTTTCTGCTTACAGCTGAGAAGCCCATCAGCTACAGTAGCTTCACCCACAAATCACAGCCAAAATCCAAATTTGGCAGAAAGACTATCAATATAAACTGCACTAAATATTCCTGCTAAACAGGAGCAGGCTGCAGACTCCTGGAGCAGGAGCAGGGAGGTGGATTCTTGCATGTGTCAGCTCAGAGAGAACACAGGCTTCTGCTACTGGTACCTTGAGAGATCACCCTTTCCTCTGCTTTTTTCCCTTCTCTCAGCTGGGCTGAAATCCTCAGGGAAGAAAAGTCTTCACTGATGCCTGGAGCAGTTTGGTTAATAGAGATGTATTCCCAAGGTATTTGCATTTTTATTCTCTGTGCTCACCACAAAAATGCCCACGTCTCATCAGGAATGCATCACACCTCTGAGGAACTAATGAAAATAATTCCCTGCTGCACTGCAGGCTGTTAAACCCACACCTGGAAAACAGGCCAAGGACCTCCTGGGACTTTTAACTGTGCCTTGACAGCTAACTCCTGATGGAAATGAGATGCCAGGGCAAGCTGGAGATTCCCCCTGGATCCAGCTGAATTTCTAGGCACTGAAGCACCTCTCACACTCCAACCCAAAGGATTTTGCCCCTTGCTGGAGTCTTAATGACACAGGTAAGATCCCATTAACTCCCACATGGCTTAAAAGTCAGGGATGCAGTTCCACCAGGAATGCAGCTCCATGGCAAGACAGCATTTATTTCCCAGCTTCCAAAGCCTTTTCCAGCACCCAGACTCAATGTCCACTCCACTCCTAGCCCAAGTAGTCACAAGCAGCTTCTTTTCTGGCTGTCCTTGGCAACTGGGGGCAAGGGAAGGCACTGCAGTGACTATCCATCATTTTTTCCTCATGGAATGAGAAAGGCAGGACTTTTTCTCCCTCTCACACTGATGGTATCATTTTCCCAGCCCGTGTTTTATTTTCAGAAAGGTTTGCTCCTGTTTGTGTGAGGAACACAACCACATCCATGGAGGCTGAAGGACTGAAAATACCCAGAGTGAAAATGAACAGCAGGAAGGTGACCATGGACAGGCTGAGAATCAGTGGCAGAGCCAAGGTGACAATTCCCTTTGGGTGAGTCCTGACCCATCTCCCTGCAGGAAAAAGTCACTTGTAGCTGTCAGGCAACACAGTGACACTGGCTCCAGGCACTGCCTTTCACTGAGTGCAGAGCAGCTTGAATTCTTCCCAAAGAAAAAGAGAAACCACTTACAAAGCCAAGGCATCATCTTCAAAATACATCCCCATCCTTACGTGGCCACTTAGGATGTTTGCTGCCTCTTCAAAAGCTTCCCTGGCTGGAAAAAGACAAAGAAACAAGAATAAAGAATAGAAAGAGAGGTGTTGAGTTTTCTTCCTGGAAACCTGATCGATGCCTGCACACACAACATCCTGCCAGAGCAGACTTTCAGGAGCTAAACCAGGATTAGAGGCTCACAAGAAATTACTGCAGCTCAGGGCTGCAGGCCATGGGAGGAGGAGCAGGCAGAGAGCAAGGATCAAGGGAAAATTCCCATTATGAGGACAGTGTTTGCTCTTCAGCCACCAGCACTGAGCCTCCAGGATCTGCAGGACAGAGGCACTGCTGGAAAATGAAACGTCTTTAAGGACTTACAGTCCGTAAGTGTTCTTGGAAACAGGAGACCAATTATAAGTCTAAACAGAAATCTTATAAATCCCAGTGACCTTTGAGAAATGATGGATGATGGCTTTACTGGAGTAGGGCTAAGAGCCTGGAGATAAACCAACCCTTCCCTCAAGTGTCTCTTGGTTTATCCAGCTCCTCCCAGCAGACTGGGGTTGTTGCAGGATAGGGAAAAACCAGGCTGGGCTCTCTTGATCACAGCTGAGACTGAAAGCATAGCTCCAAAACAAAGCTGAATGCAGGGCTGGTTTATTCCCTTAGAAAAAGCCTCCAATTTCACAGAATTCCAGAATGATTTAGGTTGGAAAGGACCTTAAGCTCATCTTGTTCCACGCTCTGCCACGGGTAGGGACACCTTCCATCAGACCAGCTGCTCCAAGCCTTGTCCAGCCTGGCTGTGGTTTCAGGCAGTGGATCCATGGGAAAGCCAAGCTTTGTGGGAACACGCAAGGCACGGTGGGGAGCTTGTGAAATGCAGAGATCAGAGCTCCAAAGAGCTGCTGCCAAAGGTGGGGCGAGAACAGGGAGGATTTCAACACCACCACCCCCCTCCTCCTTTGCACTGAGCAACTGAAAGCAACAAAAACGGCTCTTCCAACCCAAGGAGAGGGAGAAACCTCACTCTTTGGAGAAGTCAGGTTTTTCCTGAGAATTAAGGGAGGATCTCAGGTACAGCCATGATATAAATTGCTGTCACACACCGGTGACTGCTCCTCAGAACATTCACTGTCACAGCACAGCTGGCCAGCCCAAGCTCCTGGGACCAGTGACTCAGCAGAGCTCAATGGATGGAGCTGCCTCACAACTTGTCACTTTCTGGTTCTTTCATTCCTGTTTGGCAGCTACACTCAAAGCTGTATTTTCCACTGTGTCCCACGTGGCCCATAAACTTTCATTTAAACTGTTTTCCTTTTTAAATGGAAGGAGTTCCTTAAGGAGTGGCTCACTGAGGGCTCAGTCATTATCATAGAGTCTCTGAATGGTTTGGGTTGGAAGGGATATTAAATCTCATCCCATTCCACCCCCCTGCCACGGGCAGGGACACCTTCCACTATCCCAGGTGCTCCAAGCCCTGTCCAACCCGAGCTTGGACACTTCCAGGGATCCAGGGGCAGTCAAACTGCTCTGGGCACCCCAGGGCCTCACCACCCTCCCAGGGAACAATTCTTTCCCAATATCCCATCCAACGCTGCCCTCTGGCAGTGGGAAGCCGTTCCCTGTGTCCTGTCACTCCAGGCCATTGTCCAAAGTCCCTCTCAGCTGCTACAGAGAAACCATTCCTGAATATTGTTTTCCAACTCTTCTAGTCTTTGGTTACTTGATTTTATCAGTGCTGAAAGAAAAGTTCCCATCCCAAGTTCCTCCACCAAGATTTAAATCCTCACTTGAAATATGAGCTTGCCTTGAAGTGCTGCCCTGGGTCAGCCCTGGCTGCAGAAAATCCCTCCTAAGTCAGGACAACCTCCAGCAACACCAGGCTTATTCCTTGACCTATTGAGATCCTCTCTCCCCACCACACTTCCAGGTTTTTCCCTATTTCTGGCTGTGCTAGACCCAGAGCAACACACCAGCCCGTATTTCTCCAGTTCTTTGCTTTGTACCCAACCCCCTCCCCTCAAATCCACACAGCTCCACTGCAGGCAGGAAGCACTTAAAAAAATCTATTTTATTATTTCCTAGGAAATTAGTCCCCTCTGAAAGCAGGATTTTAATTCCCTGAGGGGCCTCATCATGCTCTGCAGCACATGCCTTGAGCTGCAATCAATTGCTCAAGTACAACTTCACTGATTTGGGAACAAGAAGGAATCAAGCTGCCAGATGAGGAAGGGTCTAAAATCCCTGCAGAGTTTTGGGAAGCAGGATTATCTTCCCAAAAGATAATCCACCCGTTATCCCTCTGGAAGGAGGCACCTTCTGACTGTGCTCTCCAGCACAGCAGCTCCTGCAGCATCTCTCGTGCCTTCCTCACTTGGCTCCCACTAGGCTGCCAAGCCCTGTGAGGCACCAGAGCTCAGGGATATTTTCAAATATCCCTGAGGGTTTAGGACAGTTTTACTTCCCAGGATGCTCCCAGTTTCTCCATCAAAATTAAACTTCTGTCCTAAAAGTTCTCCGAGTTTCCAGGAAAGCGTTCATTCATTGCCCTCATAACACATTCACCTCTTCCTAGTAAATTTTATTTAGAACTTTTCCACCAAGCCTCTTTTAGCTCAGACCTCTCAAAGGGCATCTTAACATATTCCTGATGCTAAGGATTGGAAAACATTCAGGACTTTTTTAGCAGAACATCTCATTGCTCTGTTTCAGTTCACAAGTAACGGCAATGACGCGGCTCACTGCTGCTCGGGGTTAGAGCGAGAATTCTGCCATGAGAAAATGATTGGGAATTCCAGATAAATCTGCAGGCTGATAAGAGGAACAACGTGGTTCTCCTGACTCCAGCCTGGTTTGATGCCAGATCCAGGCTCCTGCTCCCTCAGGCTCTTCTCCATCACAGCTCCAGCACCCCAGGAAACGGGTGGAGAAGACATCCCAAATTTCATCTCCCTGTGGCTGAGCTACCCCAGCCTGAGGAAGCCATTCTGGATTGCAGATCGAACGTGCCCTGAGGGAAGAGGCAATCCTACAGGATCCACAAAGAGCTGTCTGGAAACCTCCAAGGCTCTTGTTTGCATGGAAGGAAATGAACAGCCTGTAGAATCCCAGAATGGTTTGGCTTGGGAGGGACCCCAGTGCCCATCCAGTTCCAAACCTCTGTCATGGGCAGGGACACCTTCCACCATCCCAGGTTGCTCCAAGTCCCAGTGTTCAATTTGGCCTTGGACACTTCCAGGGATCCAGGGGCAGCCACAGCTTTCTCTGGGCACCCCAGGGCCTCACCCTCCCAGGGAACAATTCCTTCCTTTAATCTGGATTAAAGTTTTTTTGGGATCAGTAGGATTTCCTGCTGTATTTACCAGATTAGATCTCCAGAGGAAGGCAGAGCACTGGCTGTCAGCTGGCTCAGGGAACACACCCAACTGTTTTCTAGTTGGTTCCAGGCATCCTGTCTTGTTCTTACCTCTTCCCTCTGGACCCTCTCACGTGAGAAAGTAGCTTGGTTTGCATTAAACCAAAGTTTAGAGGCACAAGGGAGCTTTAAAATGAAAAATAGTCTAAAAGATTGATCTTAAGCAAGATCAGGAAGTTCTCCTATTTTTAAGGCAGCAATTCTCAGGGGAAGCTGGCAACTGAGAGTCTGTGGGGTTGGAAGATCTCAGCTCCCAACTGTGAGGCCCCGGCACAGGGTGCCCAGAGAAGCTGGGGCTGCCCCTGGATCCCTGGAAGGGTCCAAGGCCAGGCTAGACACTGGGGCTTGGAGCAACCTGGGATAACGGAAGGTGTCCCTGCCCATGGCAGGGGGTGGCACTGGATGTGCTTTCAGGTCCCTTCCAACCCAAACCCTTCCATGATTCTGTGATCTGCCTGATGTTCTCTCTTCCAGACTGGCTTTACTCCCTCTCCCTTGGTAACGCATTGCATTTCTGTGTCCACCTATTCCAAAATCCACCTATTCCAAAAGTGGATTTCATTAAGTTACTCACATTTCATTCCTTCTGATGCAGGAAACTTCTATTTTACCTTGCTACTGTGCTGTTTTAAAAAAAAATAAAGGCTTTGGCTTGTGTGTTACAAGAACTGCTTCTTCAGGAGAAGTCAGCAAGATCCAAGAGTGGATCCCTTCCTTTTTTAAGGAAGAATATGCTGGGACATGTTGTACATGGGCTATAGGAAGAGGCTGATGGATCTGGGCAAAACCAAAGGAACTCAGTGCCAGCCTACAACTACTTTGAAGGGACTCATAAAGAGGACAGAGCCAAACTCTTTGGAGTAAGGGGCAGGAGACACAACAGCCTTGGGAAGTTTCTACTCCCACAGTGGGTGTAGCAAACACACCCAGCAGCTGAATGTGCTCTGAGCCAGGGTACGGATCTGAAATCCCACACCTGGAATCACCTGCTACCCTCTGATCGTAAAACTGAGAAGAGGCAGTGGCAGGCAGGCTGTGTTGTGAACTACCAACAGCTGGAAGCATCCCTGTCCCAGCGGGAATGAAGCTGGACAGTGTTTAACCCACCAATCCCAACAAACCTTTGCTGGTGGCTGTGCTAAAAACTCCCAGGAGTGAGGTGTGGTGGTGGGATGAGAGCTCAGATGGAAACTCCCCTCTTAAATATCCTTCTGCTTCATCCATCGTGGTCAACTTCAGCGGGCAGGAAACTTGGCTCCTGTGGAAAGGCAGAGAAAAAAACTTGGGCTGTTGTCTACTCTGCTTTTGGGATGAGAAGACAACAGGGCAACCTCAATCCAACAAGGCCCCATCGCAATGGCACAAGTGTGACACCTCATTAGAGACAAAAATTACCATCTGGGAAGTCCCAGCGAGGTGCTGGAGGTGGTTACAGCGAAGTGAGAACAGCCTGAGCCACACTGAGAGCCTTGGGATCCCCACCAAAAATAACAGAGAAGGAATCCCAGCAAAAAGACAGGCATGGTGACAGAAGATGTGGCAGATGTCCCACTGGGGATTTGTCACTCACAGCAGGATGAAGCTGCTCAGCTCTTCGGTTGCCCACATGCCACCATATGCCACTGACTGCTGTCCCTCCTTGTAAATCCTGATGGTGGGGAACTGGGTGACATTCTCCTGGGAGCAAAGGCCAGGCCAGTCCCAGCAGTTCACCCGGGACAGCAAAACCCCCGGGGTTCCTAAAGTGGAAAAGAAATACACATGAATGATATGAAAAGCTAAAACCAATAATATATTGGTTGGAAAATAGAGCTTTTTATTAGCTCGGTGGATATTATTGTCTATATTTGTATCAATGCTGAGAGAAATCTACCAAAATCCAGCCCCAAATACACAATCCCTCTGAGTATAGCACATCTCCCTCTTGAAATCACTCATTCCCAGAGACAGTCACAGCTGACTGGTAACTCCAAGCAACACCACAAAACTCTGGGACAGCTGTCCAGGAGTTTGAAAGGCAGTAAGAGAAAGGTACTGGAAATGCCTTAGGAATAAGGCCAAGAGAAAGAAATAATGCAGGCACTCACTTACAGGAAAGAGGGAAGCTTGGCATGATGGAGGAGGAGGACGCAGCCAAGGTTTTTGCATTTATTAAGTTGTTCAATATTGAAAAATTTCTGTTCTACCTCAAGCATGAAGCCAAATGCACATAGACCAGTTAAAGGGGATGGCAGAGAGATGCTCCCATCCATTGCCCTCAGGCACAGGGTGGGATTCTTGGGGCTGTTCTGAGAGCCAGGAGTTGGGCTTGATGGTCCTTGTGGATCCCTTCCAACTCAGGATTTTCTGTGATCCCACCCAAGCCACGAGCAGACAACCACAGGACCTTAAGAAAGGGGTCTCACAAGTAAGGGAGTGGGTAAGGAAGAGCACTTGGGAATCACAGAGCAGTCAGTCCAACTGTGGGTCCTGGGAAATGTCCTAAAAAGGCTTTTTATGGGTCTCACCAATGCAAGAAACTCAAGAGATTGGTAAGAAGTGAAACAAATGAAAAGCTGGTTCCTTGAGGGCTCTCTACGAGCCCAAGATCTGTGCAACTCCAGGATTTCCTTCAGCAAAGAATCATGGAGTCACAATGTTTGGGTGGGAAGGAACCTTAAAGCCCATCTCATTCCACCCCTGCCATGGGCAGGGACACCTTCCACTGTCCCAGGTTGTTCCAAGCCCTGTCCAATGTGGCCTTGGACACTTCCAGGGACCTTATCAGCCATCTTTGGGCTGGGTGAAGCCCAGCACAGGCTGCTGCTGTTGGTCCCTGGCTAAGCCTGACCTAAATTCTGACCAGCTTCACTCCCTCCCTTCCCTTGGCTTCCAGCCTCACCTGAGCTGCGTCAGGGGCTTGACCAAGGACAGTGTGCAGTTGTCCATGCCCATGGCAGGAATGCTCTATCTCAGAAATCTTCATTCCTTCCCTAGATTTCTTTGAACAGGACTCAAAAGCTGCGTGGGAAAGATGGGATAAAACCTAGAGACAAGTACACACGTGGAGGCAGACCATGGCAAATAGTCCTCCAGAAACCAGGGCTGGGGCAGATGATGAGGGTTTCTCAAGAGAAACCAGCCAAACTTTCTTCTCTCCCTGTCCTGAGTCTGATTCTGATCACTATTTTCATTAAAGGCCTGGCTGATGGAGTAAAACACATCCAATCTGGTTTTGATCTCAAGCCTAGAGGGGCAGAAAGCAATTTGAAGGGCAAAGTGTAAGGACAGCAGCATTTCATGAGAAGAAGCAGGATGCAAAGGTCCACCAGTGCTGCAGGAAAGGGATGGACACTCAACAGCATCTGCAGCCCATGGGAAGAAAATTATGTGCTTCTGTCCCAGTGAAACCTCTGCAGAGCCCAGCAAGACAGCCTGGGAAACACATTTTTGGAAAGGTTTAAGCAAATGAGAATCTGGAGCAGTTTGGAAGACTTCCCTCCTGAGGAAAAACCCAACCAAGTTTTGCCTGGAAATCGCCAGCGAGGGAGAAACAAAACCTAACAACACGTCAGGGGTGCTCTGGAGGGGGCAGTGAGGTCACTGGGCAGGGTCAAGCAGCAACCCAGGCCAGAGTGGGGGGGCTGACCAAATATTAAGTTCCTGAGAACTGAGCACAGCTCAGTGTTGCACAAACCCTTGTTGTCCAGAGGAGTCGTGGACGCCTTAACCCCTGGGAGGGCTCCAGGCCAGACTGGACAGGGCTTGGAGCAACCTGGGATGGTGGAAGTCGTCCCTGCCCATGGAATGAGATGGAGCTTTAAGGTCCTTCCCAACCCAAACCCTTCTGGGATTCTATGAGGATTTTTGTAGATGGGGGTGAAGGTAGAGGTGACCTCAGCATGAATTCCTACTCCTTATCCCTGTGTCCTTGGCCTCCCACAGGACCATTTTCTGCAACTTTCATTCGAGGTTCTGCACTGCAGTTCACATGAGGAGTTTGCTGCTGTTCTGCCTTGCATCAAACTCTTGTGCAGAAAAAGCAGGAAGCAGCACAAGTGAAGGGCCTGCAAATCCACTCAGACAGGCAGGAATTGTCAAAACACTCCACGAAAGCAGAAATGGTTTGTGTCATTCCCAGACTCTGCTCTGCAAGAAGATCTCAAACCGAAAGCCTGACCTCAGATGTACTTCACACCTCTGATCCAGTATAGCTGGTTCTCATCATCTCTTACCACATCACCTTGTGTCTTGCACAACTCTGGAAAATAATTCCATTAAAATGGGGCTTTGATATCCTGTTAAAATCGAGTTGTGAGGCTGCTTGAAGCCCTTTCAAAGATGAATTTTAATATTAGTTCAGGGAATTATCTACCGTGTGCTCTGAAGGAGCCCCATCTGGCCTGAAAATCACCTGGTACAGGATGGTCCCTCTCCCATCCCAACCTGCACCACGTCATTAGTGACTGAACGAGCAGAACTTTCAGGAGCTGAGTAACTCAGCAAAGAACTGTCCAGCCCTGCGGTCACTGCTGAGGGCGAAGAAAGGTGAAAGAGAAACACAAAATCCTGTCCTGTGGTTTTAGGTGCTACTAAACCCAGCAACAGCAAGAACCTGTGTCCTAGAGGTCTTAGAAAACCAGGACAAGACAAACCATCAATGCCATAGGGAACAGGAAAAATCAGGAATCCCTTGAACTTATAATCATTTGAACTTATTCGGAAGGCAGGACTGGCATGGTGCTTCAGCATGTTCAGGGAAAGGAATGGAGCTGGGGAAGGGTCTGGAGCACCAGAAGAGGCTGAGGGAGCTGGGAAGGGGCTCAGCCTGGAGAAAAGGAGGTTCAGGGGAGACCTGGCTCTGCACAACTCCTGACAGGAGGGTGGATGTCGGGTTCCGCTCCCAGGGAACAGAGACAGGATGAGAGGAAACAGTCTCAAGTTGTACCAGGAGAGGTTTAGGTTAGATATTAGGGAAAATTCCTTCATGGAAAGGGTTGTCCAGTCCTGGCACAACTGCCAAAGGCAGTGGTGGAGTCTCCATCCCCGGAGGAATTTAAAAGCTGTGTGGATGTGGCACTTGGGGACATGGGGCACTGGTGACCTTGGCAGTGCTGGGGGAACAGTTGGACTCCATGATCTTGGAGGGCTTTTCCAACCTAACCAATTCCATGAATGTATCAAAAAAACCAGCTCACTTGAAGAGCTGAGGTCCAAAGGCTACACCATGAAAGAAGTTATGTACAGAATGCTGCACTTCAAGAGGAAGAATCCAATACAGAATGGGAACAACTATGTGGAAAACATCACACAATGAACCCCAAAATCCTCACTTCAGAGTTACACTCCATGGATATACACTGCTAAATCATGCAGCTGATTTTCCTGCCCTTGAGCTACAACTTCACCCCCTGTCTTTGTAAGTCCCTGGTGAAGAGGACCCCACGAGCACAGAGGAGGGAAGCAGAACCATTTTTAATCACAATATATGGCTCTTCTTAGATACTGATTTCTCTCTTCTTTGCAAAAAAGGCCAGTAACCCACCCAAGAAATGCTCAGCACTGTGTCACCTCCACATGCTCTGCTCTTAACCCTGCTGCTTCCAAAATTTCCCATCTTGCAAAACCAAACCAGAGGTGCAGCAGCGAGCCCCAGCAGGACTGGGAAATTCTTGCTCCAAGGGTAGAAAACGTGCTCAGTTCAGCAGGGCAGAGATGCTCCTCTTTGTCTCCTGCTAAACTGGATCTCTCAACTAATGGAAAACACTCGAGGGCTGGAAGCTTCACTTGCTGAGGATCTGCTGAGCATCTGGTATGGGCTGACTCACGGGGTCACTGCAGCCTCCAGCCTCCTCCATTCCCGTGTGCCTGATCACACACCCGGCCTATTCTCGGTGCCATTTTGCACAAAGAATTGGCATCGGGAGCAGGACCTGGTTCTGCAACTCAAAATGTGCCTCCAGCACGGGTGATTCACTCCTCAGACAGCTGCTTGTGGATTCTCAGCCCTTGGGAAGGAAGCTCCACCCTGGAGCAGGCAGGAATACCAGTGCTTCTGGGGAACTGAGAGTGCCCCAAGCCATACCCCACACGTTTTATTCTCAGTCCTGCACAGCTCGAGGTCTGTTTCCTGATCCAGCCATCACTGAGAGCCCAGGGAACAGCATCCTCTGAGGTTTTCCATCTCCTCTGGCAGCTGGTTCTCCCAAGTCCCTGATGCTCCTTTAGCAGCAGGGAAAAAAGATCTCCAGATCCACCAATGGAGCTGTTCTGTGTCTGCTCCGAGGTCACGGCAGAGAAACCAGACTGCAATCATTCCACGTGGTCACATCTGGCCTGGGAGTCTTTGCAGAGACCTCAGTGATCACAGAGGAAAGGCCCTGACCCCAGGCAGTTCAGGATCTCTGCTGAGAATCTGTCTGTGGCTGCTTCCCTGCCCCGAGATTGTTATCAAGTGACTCAGAACACACATGGTGAAATCCTGGCCGTGCAGAACCCACCAAGGATTGGCCACTGGCTTGGGAAGAGGCTGGGTTTTACCCACAGACTCTCCTGTGTTGCTTTAGATGGTCTGGCTGCTGGGGAAGTCCAAAAGAAACCTCAAACCACCACCAACCCCACTATCTCTAACAACAACAACCACCTCTCCTGTCCCTTTCTGTTTATTCCTGGGATTTCAGTCCAAGCTGCTGGTGACTTTCCCTTCACGCAAACCATGAATGCAGAGCTGCTCTCCTCCAGCTCTCAGCACTGTCTGCAGCATTTCCAGGAGAGCTTCTTGTAAGCAACTCCCACTGCAGCTGCTTCCCAGAAATCTGTAGGCTCCTCTGCACACTCCATTCATGTCCCCACTGCTGAATCCTGCAGGACACAGTGCCCAGTCCCAGGGGGCTGCCAGCACCAGGAAAAATGAGCCTTGATGGGGGAGGAAAACCAGGAGAAGGTACCAGCCACCTCCAGAGGTGCTGGAACAGCTCTTGCCCAGATCCACGTGACTTCCCCACTGTGCTGCAGTGGGATGAAGCCACCTCAACGTCCCCTGCAGCCAAGGGGGGAACAAAGGCACCCCTGGAAGAGATTCAATCCATGTAAGAACCCACCTCTCTCCACAAACCAGAGTGGGATGGGGTTGAAGGCCTGAATGTGGCCTACACTGCACAGACCCTCCTGAAGGATCCCTCCCTCCTGCCTTTGTTCCCAGATTCCCTGATGTGCTGTCCCTAAGTGCTGCTGATTGTTCTCCATCCTTTGGTTATTTATGGAGTTCTGTGGGCACCTGTGAGAATTCCCACATAACTGAGCCAGTCTGCAATCCCTGCAGGCACCATCACTGCAAATTTTCCCTCTGACATTGTCCTGCCTGGTGGATCTGGGCCTGCCCACACCTGTCTGTCCCATTTTCCTCCAAAGCCAGGGATAATCCCAGCTCCTTTTTCCAGCAGAGCTGAGGTGCCACCCAGCACATAGACGTGTAGGGGATCTCCAGGGCATGGGCAGGACAGAGCCCTGAGTGGCACAAACAGGATCCTGTTTCCATGTTCCAGGCCACAATTCCTGCTGTTTGCTGCTCTGTGTCACCCACTGGCACTAAGGCTCTGCCCTGGCCCTTCCCAAATTCTCCCTCCTGCAGTCACTGTGCCCACCAAATGGGATCACAGAGTAATCTGGATCAGAAGGGGCAGGGACACTTTCCACTGTCCCAGCAAGCCCCATCCAACCTGGCCTTGAATGTTTCCAGCATCATAAAATCATGGAATTGGAATTGGCTTAGCTTGGAAAAGCCCTCCAAGATCATGGAGTCCAACTGATCCCCCAGCACTGCCAAGGCCACCACTGCCCCGTGCCCCCAGGTGCCACATCCACACAGCTTTTAAATCCCTCCAGGGATGAGGACTCCACCACTGCCTTTGGCAGCTGTGCCGGGACTGGACAACCCTTTCCAGGAAGAAATTTTCCCTAATATCCAGCCTAAACCTCTCCTGGTGCAACCTGAGGCCATTTTCCTCCTGCCCTGTGTTTTTTTCCCTGGGAGCAAAGACTCTGCAAAGATCCCTAAACAAGACACAAAGGAATGTTCCTAAACAACCTGGTGTGGATATGATTTTCCTTAGGAGTCTGAGGGGGAAAACCGAGTGTATTTTTCCCTCTTTTTCCCTGTATTTCCAGGTGAGGGGATGAGGTACCATCAATGTCTTGGTTCCTGCTGGCAACAGGAGCAGGTGAGAGCCCTGAGCCCTGGCATTTCCTTACCCTTCAGGTGAGCGGCCACCTCGGAGTAAGAGCGCAGCACTGCCAGGGACACAGCTTCCCCTGAAACACAGGAGAGGGGAAATACAGCCCTGAGGGACAGCCAGGGGACAGCCAGCCCCACCTTGCTCCCTGACAATGTCACATTGTGAATCTCTGCATCCTGATGTGCTTCAAGCCCCGTAAGATTTGAAATAAATAAGGAAAATTTAACTTTATGCTTCAGCAGACAGCAGCCCATGCCCATGAGTCCACCAATTTCAAAATATGGTGAGTCTAATTTCCCCTCTTGTCCCACATTTTTTTCCTATAAAATGAAGGTTAAAAATCTCTACATATCAAATTGACATCTGCTATTATCAGCCAATGAGAAGAACTGATTTAATCTGCTTGTTATTAGTACCCATGGGACAGGATGTGGCATGGATTAATGGTCAAAACTTGTCTCCAGGACCTCTTCAGGATCATGGAAAGCACAGAGAGCATCCCAAAGTTAGAGAAGGGACAGCCAGGCCACATTTCCTACTCACAGCTGGCATAAAACAGCACCACTGTCCGGGCAGCCTCCGAGAGGGAAGAGTGGAAGTTCTCCTCCGTCAGGACACGGATCTGCTCCAGGGGCAGCTCTCTCTTCTTGTCCCTGGAAACTGCTTCCACCACCTGGTCATCCTGAATATCTGCAAGGGACACACAGGTGTGTCCAGGGCAGGGGGAGCTGCAGCCCCCTGGGCCACCCCAGTGCAGGATTTTGCAACCCAGAACCTCTCAGCAGAGACGTGGGGTGAGTGAAATCTTGTACGGGGACAGGAGGCACAGCCACCCAGACAAACCCCCCAAAATGCCCTAATCCCATCTCACACCAGCTCTGCCCTTGACTGGAACAATACTCTTTAGGCTCCTCTAGGATCCTGTCCCCCTTTTTTTTAGAAAACACCCCCAGTTTTGCACAGAGAACAAATGCATTTACAATTCTGCACTGCAGGGACCAGAGTTTTCTCCCTGGAGGAAGCAAGTCTGGATCTGCTCTTACAAAGACATGTCTCAAACCCTTCCAAAGGGATGGATAATTTTCAGATGCTTGTAGAGTGCACTTTGGAGTGCACAGTGCTGGGTGCACTTTAACCCCCTCATGCCTTTGGAGCTGGTGCATCCAAGCACATTCCTGCTCCTCACACAGCAACTGTTCCTCTGACAGCTCTGATTTTTCTCCCTGGTGTTTCCACTGAAAATCAGACCTGTCTGTCATATTCCAGTGACCTCAGGGAATGAAAGAGCCACTTGTGGCCACCACAAAGTGACTGTGATGGTTTGCAAGTGTCCTCTAATGCTTTGCTGTGTCTGATGCTGATTGCACCTTCTGTCTGATGACAATCAGCTTTTCACTGATTAACTGCACACCTTGATTGTTATTCTCTTTCTCATCCTCATCCTCCTCTTGCTCCTGCTCATCCTCCTGGATTTGTTTGACCTTGTTCTTATCTTCCACCAGGGTTATAACTTCATCAGTGTCCTCCAAGACCAAGTATTGGATTGGCATTCCCTGAGGAAAACAATAAATCAGTGGGAGCACATCCCCCCCTCTGCTTATTTTGTCTGCAGACCAAACTCAAGGCTGATGGGGCACCATCTCCCAGCTCCTTATTTTTGGGATACGTCACAGATCCCTGAAGCTGCCAAACAGGGGAATGTCTGGGTTATGTTTCTTTGACCCAATTTCTCCTGTGCATGAGTTTTTTTCTCACGCCAGGCTGACGTTTCCTTGTGAGGAAGCAAATGTGCCTATGAGGGATCCTGTGGTGAAACTGAACACCAGCCCCACCTCCCAGCAACTTAACTCAGATCCAGCACTGCAGGAAAAACCCCAGTGGCCAAGCAGGGAAGTAGAGGGGCCACTTGGATGTCCCCTCATTAGAGGGGTCAGGCTGGGTCAGAGGAGCCCATCACAGTCTGGGAAAGCAGCACAGAAAATCCTTTATCTCATGGAGCTCAGCCAGTAGAAATGTTCCCAAGTGCACAGAGACTGCCAACCCATGGAAAGAAGCAAAAAAGCAATAGGAATTTCTCAGAAATAAGACCTTGTTAGCTTAAAACCAGGGCTGGCACGGGCTCAGACAAAGGCACTGGAGAGAAAATGGAAAGTTCATCAGGAGCTGAGAGAAATGACAAAGTGCTGGCACCTTGCAGAGCCACCCAATGTGCACATCCCTCAGCAGGCCATGGGAAGCCCTCAGGGGATGCTCAGGTCTGATCCTGCACCTGAAATCACAAGTGTGACACTTCAGGTAATCTGGGGCATTGTGTGTTCCCTGGCATCTGCCAGCACCCAATTCCAGCCTGCCTCACAAGCTGGGTCAGGTCCCTCCAGAGTTTAACTCATCTTGATCAACCTCATCTAACTCACACCCTGCCCTTTTCCCAGCTCGCTGCCAGAGGCACTGGCTTACATCAGCTCAGCACAGACCTTTGGTTGTCCACTCTTTGTTTCACACTCAGTCCCTCTCCCATCTCTTGACACTTTTCCTAAGGCCTTCAGAAGTCCAGATCTTTGGGGAATTTGCACTTGGATGTAGTTCACAACCTTGTGTTGCCTTAAGGTGTGGTGGAGATGTCACTCAATGTTTTGAACCCAGAAATAAACTATTTTCTCTTTCCCAGCAGGCACAATGGCTCTGCAGCACCCAAATCATGGAATCATGGAAGGGACATTAAAGCTCACCCAGTTCTATCCCCTGCCACAGGCAGGGACACCTTCCACTATCCCAGGTGGTTCCAAGCCCTGTCCAACCTGGCCTGGAACACTTCCAGGGATGAGAAATCCACAGATTCTCTGGATAACCTGTTGCACACACATGTGCAACTTGGGAAAGACACTTCTCCTTGAACTTCAGGCAATGCTGTCAAATTAATACCAGAGATGAGCAACATCCCACCACCCTCTCCAGAGCTAAGAGTTGTCCCATAAAGAAATCCAACATCTAACCTCATCTGGTGTCTTGAGGGCGACGTTTGACCGGTGCAGAACGTTCAGATCTACAAGGTCCCTTCCAAAACACAAAGTGAACATTAGATGGTGTGACATGGAAGGTCAGCCCTCCTCTTTCTGCCCTAATTCCATCAGTGTTAAGTTTCCTCTCCAAAATCTCTCTTAGTCTGAATATTTTTCCACCTCTAAGCCAGCAACACTTCCAAATTAATACAATTCTGGGCAAATCTTTAAATATGAAACACCCTGTCACAGGATATAGCCTGGTTTTACTGCCTCTCATCCAAGTGAGATTGAGTGCACTGACTGTCATGCTGGTGTTGGGGTAACCCAGCTCAGAAACCCCACAGAAAGCAAGGAGAACCCCAAAACACCTGAGAGAAATACCTGGACAAAAGGGCAACTCCTGCTTTCCCCAAGAGCTGCCAGGCCACAAACTCTGCTGTCCTCCTGTCAGCATCATAGGTCTCTTTCTGGCTCAGGATGAACACCAGGGGCAGCCCAAGCTGCAAGTGCACAGTGGAGATCTTCTCTGGGTCCTCAGCAACCTCTGTCTGGAGAACAGCCAGGGTTATGCTGCAGCACAGCTCCACAAGCTGAAGGTACCTCAGCTCTTTCCCAGCCACAGAAATCCTCAGGAAAACCCCAATTCTAAAACATCCATGGAAGCAGAACCCACACAACTCCAGTTAAACTGTTCCAACATGTCACGACCTTCCCTGTTAAAAACCTGGGCTTTGTTTTGTGTGTGTTGGGGGGGGGGGGGGGGGGGGGGTGTGGGAACTCCAGATG
>WAAG01065986.1:29155-41600 GCA_013390105.1 Tichodroma muraria | reverse complement strand
TGTGGTTTAGCAATTCCAGATGTCAAATCTCCACTCATTTTTATTTACCTGGCATCCATTCCCTGGGGCAGTTTGAAAATCCCAGCCACAACATGCAAGAGCTGGAATTCTTCCCTTCCTGCCTTGGACGTGCTGCTTCATGACAGCACAGGGGTGCTTGATGGAGTGCCTTCCCTCCATGGGCCTAGTCCAGCAAAGAGAAGGAGCTTGAAGGAGCATTCCCAGCTCATCCACTCATCCTTTTGGATGGGCAGGGATGACCACTGGGAACAGGAGGCTGCTGAAGTTCTCAGCCCCATGGAAGGAGAAAATAGGAGGGAACCTCCTCTTCCTTGTGATCATCAAGGCAAGAAGGACTGATATCAAATTCCAGAGGGTGCTGAAACTTCTGTAGGCTGGGCTTTGGGGTTCTCTAGTTTGGAGAAAAGGAGGCTCAGGGATGACCCCATTGCTCTCCACAGCTTCCTGAGGGGACGTGGAGAGGGAAACACTGATATGTCCAGAGTAACCAGAGATAGAACATGTGGAAAAGGTTCAAAGCTGCATCAGGGGAGGTTTAGACAGAACATTAGGAAGGTTTCTTTACCAAGAACATCCGAACAAGCTCCATATTGAGTTGGGCAGTGCTTAAGAGCCATTTGGAAAATGCCCTCAATAATTTATTTACGTTTTGGCCAGCCCTGAACTGGTGAGGCAGTTGCACCAGGTGATTCCTGCTCCTTGCCTGGACAAACCCTGGAAGGGGCAGATTCCCATACTCAACCTTTCTCTTGGCTCTCACCTCCCTCATCCTCACATCCCTCCCTGCCCTCCCACCCAGGGCCTCGGCAGCCCCTCCCTCCCAGTCCTACCACCAAGGGAGCCCCCATGAGCTTGAGGTGCCTGTGGATGTTGAGCAGGGTCAGGGGCTGTGCCAGGGCTGTCCTCCTGCAGGGCTGGGCTGGGTCTGTGGCCCGCTGGCAGTGGCAGAACAAGAGCCAGGCAGAAGAGACATCAGGGTCGTCGTGGCTGTGAGAGAGGAAACAAAACCCACCCTGAGCAGGGGTTCAAAGTGCCCTGACAGAAGGACCAGGTTTGCTGATGTGTTTCACAGATTATCCTTAAGCTCAGGGCTTGGCAGGGCTGTGGAACAGGCTGGGAGAGCTGGGGGTGCTCACCTGGAGAAGGGAAGGCTCCAGGGAAAACTCAGAGCCCCTTCCAGAGCCTTAAGGGGCTCCAGGAGAGCTGGAGAGGGACTGGGGACAAGGGATGGAGGAACAGGACACAGGGAATGGCTTCCCACTGCCAGAGGGCAGGGATGGATGGGAGATTGGGCAGGAACTTTTGGCTGCGAGGGTGGGGGGGCCCTGGCACAGGGTGCCCAGAGAAGCTGTGGCTGCCCCTGGATCCCTGGAAGTGTCCAAGGCTGGGCTGGACAGGGCTTGGAGCAACCTGGGACAGTGGAAGGTGTCCCTGGTTAGCTGTGACACCATCACTGCTGTTGGCCTGTGGGGCAACTTTGGGAAGTCCCTTTCCTTTTCTGATGCACCCGCTCCCTACCCCTAACACAGGGATCACCTTCTTTGGGAAACGATTTAAGAGCTCTCCACGGAAGAGCAAAGCGCAGTATTAAGACCTCAAATCCTGCTGCCCCGGTTGGCTGGAAGCTGCTCCTGTTGGAGAAGCTCCCACCATTTCAGCAGCTCGGGAGGTGGCAGCGCTGCACTAAGGAGAATTAAGGCGATTCCTGTGCAATGACAACCGTGCCATCTAGTGGGAGCCACAGCACAGTTCCCCAAAATCCTGCAAGGATGGAACGGCACCTCGGGAAAGGCCACCCTGGTGCCTGCCCTGGTGTCACCTGTGACAAAATCCCAGGTCAAGCATTATGGAGTTACCAATGCTGGAAAAGCCCTCCAAGATCACAGAGTCCAACCGTTCCCGCAGCACTGCCAGGCCATCACTGACTCATGTCCCCAAAGTGTCACATCTCCATGGCTTTTAAATCCCTCCAGGGATGCGAACTCCACCTCTGCCCTGAGCAGCCTGTTCTAACACAACAACGCTTTCCAGGAAGGAATTTTCCTTATCCAATCTAAACCTCCTCTGGTACAACTTGAGGCCATTTCCCCTTGTCCTGTCCCTGTTCCTGGAGCAGAGCCCGACCCCCCCGGCTGTCCCCTCCTGTCAGGAGCTGTGCAGAGCCACAAGGGCCCCCTGAGCCTCCTCTGCTCCAGGCTGAGCCCCTTCCCAGCTCCCTCAGCCTCTCCTGGGGCTCCAGACCCTTCCCCAACTCCGTTCCTTTCTCTGGACAGGTTCCAGCCCCTCAGTGTTTCTTGTCATGAGGGGCCCAGAACTGACCCCAGGATCTGAGGTGTGGCCTCAGCAGTGTCCAACGCAGGGGACAATCTCTTCCCTGGGCCTGCAGCCACAGGTTGCTACAAGCCAGGTGCCACTGGCCTCTTGGCCAGCTGGGCACACTTTGGGCTGAAAAAGCAACACCCATGAGATGTTCCCACTTCCTCCCTCACATTCCTGACTGCAGGAGGTCACACCAGCAGTCACATGGAAGGATCTGCCATTCTAAAGCAGCTCCTCCTGTGTGGGAAGGGAGTGGCCACTGAGGCCATGGGATGGGAATTCCTAAATCCATGAGCAGTGCTACAGCTCTTGCTCTTGGATATCACAGAACAAGTTGGGAGTGCTTTAGGATTTTAACATCAACTCTCCTGAAAACCCATGGCTGAGGTTTGATCCATCAGCCATGGAAAGGAGACTGAGACCCAGCCATGGAGAGAGCTCTTCTGTGAAATCCCACCCAATACAGCCACAACCAGCAAGGCTGCTCCAAGGCCAGGAACACAACCAGCAGCTTTTGGAAAACAGACCTGACTGTCCACCCTTGGCACAACCTCCTAATGCCATCCCAGAGCTGATTTGAGAAGCTGAGACGCCAGGAGTGAGGCAAACAGTGCATGGAAGCAGCTCTCCATGGTGGGGCTGTGTCTGGATGTACCTGGTGGCTTTCAGCAGTGCTGCCTCAGTTGTCAGGACAAACTGGTGGATGGTCCCATAGACAAAAGCTGCCTCCATCACAGCTCTGTGCTCTGGAAAGAGAAAGGCAAGATGAACTCAGCTCTGTTCCCTCCACATCTCCTGTTTCATCCTTCCCAGGTGCAAATATCAATTCCCAGGCTTTCAGAAACACGTGGTACAGTGTCACAGAGTCTGTCTGAAAATACACTGTGAAGGGAAGTGAGCAACTGGAGCTGGATCCCACTCCTGATCCCCAGCAAACAGGTGCTGTGTGAGAATCCACTCCACTGCAGAGCCAGAGATCTGCCCAGGGATTTATTATTTTTAAGACAGCAACCATTGGCTTGCTTTACCTATCCAAGTCTCCATCTTTCAGGGTTTATGATCCCAGCAAAACTATTCTGGTGCAACTAATCCCTTTGGAAACAAAGCAAGACATATGGAAGCAGAGATCTTGTGGCTGGGTGGCCCTTTCAGCTTTTCATTTGCAGGATTTTGGGTCAGGAACTCAGCTCCTGGATATTCTACCAAAAAAAGGCCGGGGGAAGTGAGGAAAGATGGAAAGCTGAGCATCCATACCTGCTGTCCCAGTGGCTGGGACGTAGGCAAACACCATGTTGGACTTCCCCTTCAACACATTTTCAATGTTCTCAAGCTCTGCCAGTGTTTCGACGTATTTAACTTCATTAAAGAGGAGGGCACTGAGGAGGCAGAAAAAACCTCATTAGCATCTGGCTGAAGAGTGTACTTGCAGCCACACAACCACGATGGGAAAAACAGGGTAAAATTCCAGCTTCTTGTTGGCAGATTAAGGATTCACAGCCAACTGGAGGTGCCCAGGTGTGTGCTGGTGAGTTGTCTCAAGGGAAGAGGTTTAACAGGGTCAAACCATAATGAAGAGAGAAGCTCAACTGAGAGCAGCCTCTGGAGTACCTGGGGTTGGCATTTAGTGGGGACAGAAAGGAAAAGGATTTCAGAGAGTGGGACGTGGTCTGGACTTACAATAAAACGTTGGCGACGATGGAGTTCGCATCGAACAGGGCGTCGGTGGGGAACTCCCGGACCAGCCGGTTTCCTCTGCAGAGGGAGGAGAGAGTCACCAAAGGAACTGGGAGAGATTCACTGCACGGATCACACGGGCAAAGGGAGCCAAGGCAGGAACAGAGGGACAGGGAGGATGATGGGGAAATGGCAGAACACACTTGAGATGGCTTTGATCCGAGTTGGGAATCGTTCAAGCCCGGTTGAGCAGGTCCCTGCTGCTCTTGGGGACATGGTGGCCTTGGCAGGGCTGGGGGGAAGTGTTGGGCTCAATGATCTTAAAAGGTCCTTGGATTGGTTGAACTTGATGATCTTAAAGGTCTTTGGAATGGTTGGACTTGATGACCTTTTCCAACCTTAATTATTCCATGATTATCAGTACAACAGTCAACGAGAACTGAGCTGATTCATGGTAAAGCTTCCAGGTGACAACCCTTGGAGAGACCAGGAGCTGAACCTTCCCATCCAGGGCAGCAGAGTTAACCCCACCAACAAGGAGAGCACCAAAAAGTATTTCTTTCTTGGACTAAACCCAAAATCTTGTGCCCTGAGTATAGCTCTGGAGCTGGGAGGCCAGAGGAACAGGAGAACACTGATGGAGGGTTTCTCCTGTAGTTTCATTCCATAGCTCCTCCCTCTGCTGCTCCAAGGAACTTGGCGCAGGATGGGAGAATTCACACACTGAGGACAAAGCATCTCCTCTGCCTGTGTTGGAATTTTGGGGGCACCTTTTGCTAAACTGTGCTGTCCTCATGGCTCCTCTCATTCCTCCACAGACATCTCTGATTGCTGACAGTGTTCTCTTCAAACATTTGCACTGGAAAGTAATCCCAGTGCAGTGCCCAGAAATGGCCCTCACCTGAACAGGAAGGCTTTCCTTAATGCATTTTCTTTTCCACAGTATCTTGAGACATCCTCTTTGGGACAATTCACCTAGGCAGTAAATATGTGTAATTACAGATTCAGCCCCACAATGACCACACACACCTCCTACAGCTTTCTTCCATTCAAGAGTGTAAATCCAGCCTTTCCAAACCTTCTGGGAGGGGAAAATCCACCAAAATGGAGACCAGAGATGAAGAGTGGAGTTTGTACTTGGGTTTTCCAGCTCAGCCTGCTGATTTGGGTCAGATGGGATCAAAAGACCCCATGATCTGCCCAGCATATTCCAAGTGACAGATCAGTGCTTTCTTACTGGTCTGTAGCTGGAGGAAACTAAATAAATCCAAATATAAACATATAAGCACTTCTTAGAGTCTAATTACACTTGCCTGAATTTGTAATTCCCTCACGTGAATCTGCATAAAATTTCAGTTAAAAATTCCTTCATAAAAAGTATGAAATATTTATTGCACTGAGCTGAAAAGAAGTCAACCAACTTCAGCCATCATGGAACAGGCATGGACAGTGGAGCAGGCTGCCCAGAGAAGTTGTTTCCATCCCTGAAAATGTTCCAGGTCAGACTGGACAGGGCTTGGAGCAACTCAGGATAGTGGAAGGTGTCCCTGCCCATGGAAGGTGAGGTGGAAAGAGATGAGCTTCAAGGTCCCTGGAAGCCAAAGCTGTTCTGTGAGTCCATGATTCCATGAAAAACCTGTGCTCATCCCTTCCCTGCTCCTCTCCTACTTACTCCATCCCACCCAGCAGCTTCCCTGAGCCCCATTTACCTTTACCACGGAAATGCCATAGTCCTGGAGGGCCTCAGCTGAGCTCTCAATCTGCTCCAAGAAGGGCTGGGCACCAGAAGAAACTGAAACACACAAAAAAATCCTCTGCAAGCCCTCAGGGTGAAGAGCATCCTCCTGCCACACACTGAGATGTGGGAGATGTTCCTCAGCCCATGCCAATGTCTTTGGGAAACCACACTGGGGGATCATGAAGAACAAAAGCAAGGTCAAGGATCTTCTCCTAATCCATGACAGCATTTAGCTCTCCCTCACGAGAGGGATTCCCCTTTTTCTAGCAGGTATTAGGGAGGAGGGGAAATTTCTTTAGGAAATTGGCTTTCTCCTCCACAGGACCACCAGAAAATAATCCAGAAAATGAATGAAGATGTTTGAAGGACTGTGCCTGAGGACACAGCCAGGAAAGAACCCATCCCAAGAGGTCTCTGCCTGTCAGGAGCACTTGGAACTGTGCAAACAGTGCACGACCAGCTCTGCAAAACCCCTTTGGGTTCAAAAATCTCAAGACTGAGATGATGCCTCTTCACTGAGGAGGGCCACAAATTGATTAGAGGGATGGAGCAGTTCTGCTAGAGGAAAGGCTGAGAGCTGGAAAATAGAAGGCTTAGGGGTGAATTAATTGCAGCATTCCAGTGCCTGAAGGAGCCAACAAGAGAGATGAAGAGAGACTCTTTACAAGGGATGGAGGGACAGGACACAGGGAATGGCTTCCCACTGTCAGAGGGGAGGGATGGATGGGAGATTGGGAAGGAAATCCTGATGTGAGGGTGGTGAGGGACTGAGATAGAATTCCTAGAGAAGCTGTGGCTGCCCCTGGATCCCTGGAAGTGTCCCAGGCAAGGCTGGACAAGGCTTGGTGCACCCTGGGATAGTGGAAGGTGTCCCTGCCCGTGGAAAGGGGGTAGGACTGGATGGGATTTAAGGTCTTTCCAACACAAACCATTCCATGATTCTGTGATTATTCCACTCCCACCCAAGCCTTGCTGAGCCCTCAGGCTGATGGAAACTCACATCAAACACGTACCACTGGGGGTGAAAAAAGCCAAGGATGTTTTTCCAGCTTCCAAGCCACTGAAATAGTGCTGTGGGCTTGGCTCCTGCTGCAGGCTGGCACTTCCAGGCCTTGGGACGGAGCAGGCACAGAAGAGAAGGAAAATCAAGGAAGAAACCCATCTGTCCTTTTGGGCTGACATGGCTGTTCCCAGCTACATGCACAGGAGAGTCACAACTGAGGGAAAAAATTAAAAAAAAAAAAATAAAAATGTAATACAGAAACACACACAAAGACATACATGAGTGTTTCTCTGTTTTAGTCTCTGTTACATGACTATAATTTCCAGCTGTGGAAATTACTATCAATATGACACAAACATCTTGAGGATATTATGAATTAGTCACTCGATCCACAGGTGACTCAGACAACTGCAAAGAGGACAGCAGAGGCCACTCTCTTCCCTCTGAGTGGCACCTTCAAGTGCTCAGATCCTCAGCGCTTTCAGCTTAGGGTTGATTTTCCTCCCTCCTCTCTATTTCTTTTGAGTCAAACGAAAATTCCATGCACAGGCAGCAAAGCAGTGACAGCATCATCCACAAACCCCCGCCCAAACTGTCTCAATTCCTGCTCAAAAGCTTCGAGGATGCCAACAGAATTTACGTGGCCCTGAAAGGTGTTTGCAAAGGGGTGGGACAAGCTGAGGTTGCCAAAAGCCAAATGGCCATTTGAGATTCAAATAGGAGAGCTTCTGTTTCAGTGCAAAATAGAAATGTGCATCTCCTGACACTTGTTTCTGGTCAGAGTGAGGAAGAATTTTGCAGGTATATTTATAAAGATTTTCTAGCTGAAGTCCTCAGCATGAGGATGTTCTGCTGGTGCTTCAGGAACACATGTTCTGAATTATTTTTTTTTATAGAATAACTGATTTCTCTCTTATATTTATAAGGATTTATGTAACTTAAATGGATGCTATTTTTACATATACTGCTGGGTTTTTTTCCTTTACTCTGTGATCAGACGTTCTGTACAATTTAACCTTTAAAGGATTAATTAAAAAATCAGATTACCCTTGACCTAAAATACGTGTAGCAATAAGTCAAACAAGAATTCTGTAAAATCTTTTCTGCTCCTGGCTACTGATTTTGCCACTTCTTAGCAGCCACCTCGACTTTCCCAGAGAATACATCTATTAAGTATGAATTTTCCTGAACAGATTGATTTTGCTGGGAAGTGCCCCTGCACCTGGGATGGAACAAGATGATCTTTAAGGTCCTTCCCAACTGAAACCAATCCAGGATTTTGGGATTCTGCTCACTTCAGGCCATGGCAGATGCCACCTTTTCCCCACTCCATTCCTTCCCAGCCTGCTCCTCAGGGATTGCTCTCTGCTGCTGGAGCGTGGCTGCTCCCTGCTCAACAAAGGGACAAAGCTGGGACTGAATCCACGCAGAATTTGCATCCCCAGCTGCAGCTGCTTCCCTCAACAAACACCCCTGTGTCCATGGGCTGTCACTCCCTCCAACACCCTGGCAGAGGCTGTCAGCTCACCACGGCTGCCCTGGGATCAACCCAAGCTCAAACACTCCAAAAACAAGCAGGGAAAGACCCTCTGCCATGCTCCAGGAGTTACTGACAGGCACACTCAGGAGTTACTCACAGGCTCCTTCTCCAGGAGCTGAGGGGTTTGGATCAGGCCTGAAGGCACAACAGAGCTGGAAACACATTCATTTTCTTCTTTTCATCTCAAAATCTCCAGTTGTCTCCCCTCCAGCTTTGGGCAGTGTCAGGCATTTCTGGTCCCGTGCCCTCCCATCTGTTCCCCTGGCTTACAGAGGGGACAGGGATCAGGCTGGGGGGGTGATGTTTATTAAATGACAAACTTGGCTACAGCAGGATGGAAAAATAAACACAAGCCTGGCACATGGGAACGAGCCCAGGTCAAATGGGAGAGCTTACTGTCAAGGAAGGAAGAGGAGCAGCCTCCAAAAACTCAAAGATGCCACAGGATTATACCTGGAGGAGAGAGACAGCAGCTTAAAACGTAACTCCAGCCCCCAAGGAGAGCTCAGAGCCCCTTCCAGTGCCTAAGGGGGCTCCAGGAGAGCTGGAGAGGCACTTGGGATGGGGGATGGAGGGACAGGACACAGGGAACGGCTTCCCACTGCCAGAGGGCAGGGATAGATGGGATTTTGGGACCTGGGAATTCTTGGCTGAGAGGGTGGGCAGGCCCTGGCACAGGGTGCTCAGAGCAGCTGTGGCTGCCCCTGGATCCCTGGAAGTGCCCAGGACCAGGCTGGAGGCTGGATTTCATTGCTTGGAGCAGCCTGGGATAGTGAAAAGTGCCCTGCCCATGCCAGGGGGCTTGAATGAAAGGGGCTTTTAAGGTCCCTTCCAACCCAAACTATTCTGAGGTCCAGTGAAAAATGTGTGCTCACCCCTTCCCTGCTCAAGTCCTCTCACCTCCTCATCACTCCATCCTGCCCAGCAGCTTTCCTCTGCTCTCCATCAACCCAGACATGAATATTCAGCTTTTAGGCCATTTCCTCTGTCACCTCTTCCCCATCAATGGAAAATTAACACCCTAGGGCTAGGAACAGCCAGAATCCTGTACCACTGATACTTGCAGGATTGCCAGAGCTGTGTGAAAATACCATGGATGTGTGAACCAGCTCTGTGTCACTGCTGGGAAACCTTAAGCCCATGGACAAGGGACAGCCTAGCACAGCACTGATGGAATGCCAGGCCTGGCTCATGTTTCCACTGTCATAATTCCAAGGCAGAGCCAGGCAAGATGGTTAAGGTCACTGTAGGTGACCTGAAGTGAAACCAAATCCACCAGAGATATCCAGCCCAAACTCTTGTGGGGCCATAAATTGCTAGTGCCACATCAGTTTTGCTTGGGAATCCTGCAGTGGAATCCATGGGCTGGGATCACCTCTGATCCCAGCTGCTCTCCCTGACACTTTTCCTCTCACAGATCTCAGCTGCCAAGATTTACCACTGAGGAAGCTGAGCAGGAAGGGAGGGTGTTGTGGGGTGGGATTTAAGGATGAACTGCTGTCCTACAGGAATTATGGACTGCACAGCCAGCTGGTACCACCTCCATGATCCATGGGCTTCCCTGGACTCAGGATAAACCACCAGCCTGGACTTTAATGCCAGTGATGTAAAATCTACACTTTATCTTGTCTAAATACCATCACAGAATCCCAGAATGGTTTGGGTTGCAAGGGACCTTAAAAACCAAAGTTCCAGCCTTGCCATGGGCAGGGACACCTTCCACTATCCCAGGCTGCTCCAAGCTCCACCCAACCTGGCCTTAGACACTTCCAGGAGTCCAGGGGCAGCCACAGCTGCTCTGGGCATCCTCTGCCAGTGTTTCCCCAGAAATACACTACCCTGCTGCTCCCTGTTCATTTTATCCCATTCCATCCTCTCCCAGCCTGCAGAGCCCCTAGCTGGTAAGTTTTAACTCCCTAGGTAGATGTTACTAAACCAGGAATATTTAGGATGCTCCTAACTGGAGGCACTTCAAGCTCTCCTGTGCTGATTGACCCAAACCAGGCCTCTCTTTGCAGCAGAACTTTCACCCCACACCCTGCTGGCACAGATTTTTGGCAGGATTCTCACCTGCCGTCCATGCCCTTCTGGCAGCACTCAAACAGTGAGCTGCCCTCCCAAATTTCCTGTCAGGGAGGACACAAACCAGACCCCAAATCCATATGGAGCTGACTCAATCCCTTAGCTACAGCAGGATGGACAGGCTAAAGCTTTCTCTCCAGCTCACCTGGATGTCCCAGCACAAACATCCTTCCTGCTGCTGTTCCAAAATGCAAGGCAGAGAGGAACACTGATGGCTCTTCCTGCATTTTTGTCCATGCAAACAAGTTTCCTTTAAGTTATCCAGAAAAATGACAGAATCCTTAAAGCTGAAAAAGCCCTCTAAGATCATTGAGTCCAACCATTCCACAAGGGGGAATGGCTTCCCACTGCCAGAGGGCAGGGATAGATGGGAGATCAGGAAGAAATTCCTGGCTGGGAGGGTGGGGAGGCCCTGGCACAGGATGCCCAGAGAAGCTGTGGCTGCCCCTGGATCCCTGGAAGTGTCCAAGGCCAGGGTGGATGAGGCTTGGAGCACCCTGGGACAGTGGAAGGTGTCCCTGCCCATGGCAGGAATGGAACTTGATGAGTTTTAAGGTCCCTTCCAACCCAAACTATGATTCCTTGTCTGGAATTGTATTGACTTTTCATATTTTTCAGTACACACTTCCCTTCCCTGCTCCAGACTTTTCCTACACAGCCGGCAAGTTAATTATCACAAACGCATGATAATTATCACAGGTTCATTATCATTACCCAATTTGCTGGCACAGACCTCAACCCAACTCCTTTCAAATTTTCCAAAGGCAAGTTCTTGGACACAACTGATTTGAGTAGGGTGGTAGAGCTGCAATTCCCCAGCATTTGGAGTAGGAATAGCAGTGAGATGCTTCTCCAGAGCTTTGGGATGAGCCTGCAGTTATGGCATTGAAATAACCACTGGCCCTTTGCACTCACTCCATTTCTCTCCTGCCTGCAGGGGCAGCTGTAGGAGCACCTTGAAGCACAGGGATCCTTTCCTGGGAACATCCAAGTGCATCCCAGCCCGTTGCCCAGTGTGCCTTGCCTGGATTTTTGCAGGATTTTTGATACTCCCATGCTGCCCTTTATCCTCCCACTTCGAGAAGAGTTTCACTTTCATTTTCACTTCCAGATCCAACTTCCCAGCAGCCAGGTCTCACTCGCTATCCAAGGCTGCAGGAGGGACCCGCTGCAGCCTTTCCCTCTGCCCACGCCAGGAGAGGAGGGCTCTGGCTCCCGTGCACAGCAGACAGCCTGCAGCACGGAATCATACAGGTTGGAAAAAACCTCCACGACCAACGAGTCCAACCATTCCCCCAGCACTGCCAAGCCCACCACCAGCCCATGTCCCTAAGTGCCACATGCACATGGTTTGCAAACGTTTCCAAGGATGACGAATCCACCACTTCCCTGGCAGCATCGCCACATGCTGGAATCACCCCCTGCTGGAATCACCCCCTGCTGAGTTCCACCGCTTCCCAGGTGGAACCCGCATCACCCACTGCTGCCGCAGCCCCGCTGCCCCATTCAGTCTGCCCTTGGGAAACAGTCTCCCGAAGTCCCTGGAAAGCAGGTGTGCAAGCTCCGGACGGCTTAGGGCTGTCACTTACCTGGTGTCCCGAGCGTCCAGGCCGATGTCCTCACCCCGCCCCGCGGCGTCCCTTGGCCCGGCTGTCCCGCTGGCCGGCGGCGCGGCTGGAAGAGCCGGGATGCCCAAAGCAGCGCGGGCGGGGCTGTGGCAGCCGCGGGGAGCGATCCCTGAGCCGAGCGAGGCCTCTCGGTATCCAGGGGCTCCACGGGGAGCCGAGACCTCTTCGCAGTGCGGGTCCCTGAGCTGTCCCTGCATCCACAGGGATGGCCGCCTGCGTGGAACAGACGGTCCGTGAGCGACACCCGGACATCCCCACAGCGCCACAGCCCCAGCCTGAAGCGGGGATGCTCCCGCACCCCGACTCTACCTGCGGAGGTGCCCAGATCCCCCCAGCTCCTCTGAGGGGCTCCTCAGCGCTCCTCTCGCCCCTTCACCGCCCCCCTCACCCTTTTCTCCTCTCCCATCCCTCTCTCACCGCTCGCCGCCTCTCAGGGAAGA
>WAAG01065986.1:0-28178 GCA_013390105.1 Tichodroma muraria | reverse complement strand
TTTTTTTAATTGATTCCCCTTCTGCAAAGGGGACCAGAAAGTGGCAGCAGCAGGGGCTGCTCTGGCCTGGAGTGATGCCAACCATTACGTCACCAGCCAGAGCCTCTTCTGCTATTGTTGCTGCGCTCCCTCCTTCCCTCCATCGCTCCGCTGCGAACCGGGCTTGTTGTTCCGCAGCTTGTCAGACAAAAAAAAAAAAATAAAAAAAAATTAAAAACGAGATCCCTCACACAACAGCCCGGGGCAGCCGACGGGGGCCCCTTCCCATCGCCAGCATCGCTGCTGGGACAGTGCGGAGCCGCTTGTTATTGTCACCGAGCTGTGTCCCTTCTTTTCTGGGTTTCCCATCACTCGTGTCGTGATTTTTAACCTCCTTTCCTTTAGTCCTTCCACTTGCCTTTATCTCCTAAAGCCCTGGCTCTCCCCTCCCCATCCTCCTCCTGAATATTTTGTTTCTGCTCCAGTTTCTCGTGAGCAGCCCTCTGCTCGCCTGCCTCCCGGTTCGCTGCCTATTTATGAAACAAGTCACCACTTTTTCCTTCCAGCTTCGTTGTTGTTGTTGGGATTCTTTGCTCTGCAGCTCTCAGCTGCTCCCCAGCCTCACAAAGGAATCGCTAGCACGCAGCGAAATCACTCCGTCGCTCCGATGTGTCACCCACGGGAGTTATGATTTCATTTTCCCCAGGACACCAACATTCACGTGATACTTGTAGCAGTGGGATTGTCCTGCCCTTTTGGTTCTTTTTTTCCCCTCTCTTTCCCCCCAGTAAACACCTGGAGGCTTTGGGGGTGAGCTGCCTGTTGCAAAAGCTGTCGGAGGTGTTGTTGATGGAGTGGCAGTGGAATAACAAATGGTGCATAGAGTGCACAAATCCATCTTGTCTGCTCAAGGGAGCCTGACCTCCCACTTGCTCCAGCCAGGAGGGGTTTGTGTCCCTTGAAAGGCAGGGATTCTGTGCTCTGCTCCACAGAGTGGCTGGATTTCTGTTTTCTTCTAGGTCACTGGATTTGACAGCAGATTTGCCTCTCTGCAGGCTTGTTTAAAGGTCCTCTTAAAGTAAATCCAAATAGATTCCCAGGCTTCTCCTCCTCCCACGATATCAGTTTTTCAGTGAACTCTGCATATATCCCACTTCTTTCTCCTTGAAGACCTAGAGCCAAGGGAAATCCTGTCTGAGGAAATAAGAGCTCCGAATCTGGAGTGGGGAAGGATAAAGTGACTTATAAAAATGGGTCTGCTTGCTCAGCTCCAGGGAGGGCCTGACACTTCCCTGGAGCAACCAGGAGGGATGTCCATCACTCCGTGGGGTTTCTGGGGGATCTCAGTGGTGAAGCTCCAGAGGTTTGCAGAAAAAAAATGGAAAACCTCTAGAGCTTTTCTGGCTCCCAGGATCTAGAGATGTCTGGTGTGTTTACTGGTGTGACTCCAGCAGAATGTTCCCGTCCATTCCCAATTTTTAAGGGCCACTTAGCAGCAGCCTATGAAAGGACACTGAGCTTCTGCTGCCCTGGGGGTGGCATCCCGATCCGAGAAGTCCTCGGATAAAAGCACGGGCTGCTGCTGTGCTGAGGGCCTGGCTCATTGTCCCTGTACACAGAGCCGCCTTTGTGGAGATGCTGGAGAAATGGCATCTGGGGAAGAAAATGGCCTGTGCTGTTATTTGAGCTCATCCTGCTTGATTTACGGAGCTCCTCAGGCTCCATAGAGGCTGAGGATGGAATGGTGGTGGGGAAGAAGCTCCAGGAAACAGATACCCGTGGAGAGCTGGTATTGCTTAACACTCCAGGCTGTTTCGGGGCTGAAATTCGAATTTGCTAAACTGCCTGGTGTTCCTCCTTTCCACGGGGACAGGCTGTCCTCTTCCTATCCCATCTTGGCCCCTGAGATTCCTGTGGGGAGGCAGAAGCCTGACAGAATGAGTGTGGGATGTGTGTTCCTTTTTCATAGAGTCCCAGGATGGTTTGGGTTGGAAGGAACCTTAAAACTCATCCTATTCCACCCCCTGCTGTGGGCAGGGACACCTTCCACTGCCCCAGCCCCATCCAGCCTGGCCTTGGACACTTCCAGGGATCCAGGGGCAGCCACAGCTTCTCTGGGCTATCTGTGCCAGGGCCTCACCACAATCCCAGCCAGGAATTCCTTCCCAAAATCCCATCCATCCCTGCCCTGTGGCAGTGGGAAGCCATTCCCTGTGTCCTTTCATTCCATGCTCTTTTCCTCTCCAGCTCTCTTATAGGCTCCCTTGGGTTACTTTTTCCACCTGGAACATCCCTTTAGCTTGGGAGCATCTCTTCCTTTCTACTTCAGCTTGTACCAGAAGGAGTCCTTTCCTGGGAATCTGGAGTTCACAGTCCATCAGGTCAGAATTCCTCAGATCCACTCCCGATCTTGCCTCTCAATAGCTCTCTAGGATGCTCCTTTGCCTTGCCTTTGGAATAGCTCCTGTGCTGCTTGAATAATGCCACCTTTCCCAAGAGTCTGCCACTTCTGCTTTTCCCCAGGTCTTTGTCAGGAGCATGGTACATGGAAATGGAAATGCATGGAGGGAGCTCAGGATATTTAGCCTGCAGAAAAAGGAGGCTCAGGGGGGGCCTTGTGGCTTTGCACAACTCCCTGACAGGAGGGGACAGCTGGGGGGCTTTGAGCTCTGCTCCCAGGGAACAGGGGACAAGAGGAAATGGCCTCCAGCTGTGCCAGGGGAGGTTTAAATTGGATATTAGAGAAAATTTCTCCAAAGAAGGGGTTATCAGGCATTGGAAGGAGCTGCCCAGGGAGGTTTGGAGTCCCTATCCCTGGAGGTGCCCAGGGAACCTCTGGAGGTGGCACTCAGTGCTCTGGGCTTGTGGCAAGGTGGGGATCAGGCACAGCTTGGACCTGATGGCCTTGGAGGTCTTCTCCAACTTAAAGGATTCTGTGAAGTGCAGCCACAACGTCCTTGATCTTAAAGACCTTCTTGAGCCCTTGGCACCCCTGGTTGTCCTGGGAATCAGCAGCTAGCACAGGGATGAGTAAGGAATGCTGGCCTGGTGGGGCTGATGGTGTGGCCAGAGCCCTTCACCTGCTTGGCTTTCTCTAAGTGCTCCATCTGAGGAGATGACTTCAGCCCCCTTCATCCCTTCCTGCTCTAATTGCACTGGAGACAGTCATGGAGAGAGCATCCAGCCTGGGAGATGTTTGTCTTTACTGTCCTGGATCTTCCTGCCTTCTCAGATGGAAAACTGGAAAAATCTCCATTCTTCATTTCCCTCTTTCACCTTCCCTGTGTGGCAGACACCTGGCAGTGCCCTGTGCCTCGGAGGGACAGCTGGTGAGGGATCACTGAAACTCCAAACTGCTCCATCCCATAGCTGATGATTCCCGTGTTTCCCAGATGAACAGGTGGCCCTGCTGGGGACCGGCTATTCTAGGAAAGGAGGGAACATGCAAAATTGCAGCCTGTGCTCGTGGTGGCATGGAATAATCTCGGTATTAATATGAGGATGGTGAGAGATCCTCATGGATAGTTCCAGCTTTTTCTCTGTGGATTGAAGCAGGGGTTTGCACACTTGGAACAAGGTGTGATCCCAAAATAATCTGTGCTGTGCTCCCATTATCTCGTGTGGTGAGGAGGGGGATGTGTCTGGGGATGCTCCTGCAGCTGAGCTGTGTTGGGGCAGGGCACGGTTGTGTCTCGTGTCTGCAGAGCCCAAATTCATGTTGTCTTTATGACTCAAAAAAGAATTTGATTCCAGTGGACAACAAGTTCCTGGATCTTTCAGATCTGCTGAGAACAGCTTGGTTTTGGTCCAGCCTAAGTGCCTCACTGTTAGGGTTAAGATCCTGCCTTGTGCAGGTACTGGGAGTGGTCCTTGGATTCATCTGTGGGATCTGGGATGTGTCATTTATTTTCCCTTAGCAGCTGTGACACCTCCAGTGCACCTTCAAAGGGTGACTGTGTCTCTTGAACACACCCTTAGGGACTCTCTGGGCTGTGAGCAAGAAAATCACTTTTATGGGATAAATCCACTCAGTCACAAACCCAAAAGCCTCTGTCATCACAGAGGGCTTTGGGGTCTGTAGCTCATTTCAGCCTCACCTTCTGGCTGACGTGGAGTGCTTAAGGGATCCATGGCTCTTGGAAAGGCACCTGAGTACTCCAAATTGCTGTAAAAGGCTTGTTCAGGAGTAAATGTTCCCAGTCCTGCTCCTCTGTGCTACTGAGACCTCTGTTCCCTGTTTTCATGCTTGACTTCTGGAGCTGGGCTCAGCTCAGATTTGAAGGAACTGTTCAGTTTGCAAGGATGGCTGCTCACAGCTTGGCCTAATGCACCTGCTGAAACACAGGGGTCTATTTTTCCTGTTTTTCCGAAGAACAGGATTGCTCCTGAGCTCTCTGTGCTGGATTTTTCACAGCCTGAGCTGTCCTTGGGCTCTGAGAGCAGCAGAGCCCCGTGCAGGAGGCTCGGAGCTCGTCTCAAGGATAAGAACCCAGAGACACCCTGTGCACACTGCTGGTGGCACCTCCTGACCCAGTCCCTGGGAAGGAAAAGCAACCTTCAGATAACTTAATCAGCCTTAATAACCAAAGCCACCAAAGCAGTGGTGTCCTGAAGTTACAGGAATAACTATCCAGGGGCTAATAAAAGTGTAAGGCTGGAGCTGTGGTCTCCCTCTGCTTTCCATGGCAGTGGGCCAAGCATGAGGCTCAAATTGCTGTTGCACTCTTAACCCTGACTCAGCTTTGTGTGCCTTAATCCCCAGGGCTGCAGGGGAGGGTTTGGGAAGAGTGTCCTGCCCAAAACAGCGTCTTTCTGTGAGCCAGGGGCACTTCCCTGCTCAGCTGAGGGGCTTTCTCAGCTGAGAAAATGACATTCCCAGCTGGAATACGAGCCAGGGACTCTGCAGAGCTGTTCAGAGGCTGAGGTTACAGACAGAGTCACAGCAGGAGTGTACATTCCCCAGTGGGTTTCCATGCTGCTGGAATGGGTGCTGAACCAGGAGTTTCCCAGCTGGATGTCACCGATGCCTGTTTCGACAGGACAAGGGGAAACGGCCTCAAGTTGTGCCAGGGAATATTTAGATCCTGACTGGATGTTAGGAAAATAATTCTTCACTGAAAGGGTGGTGAGACGTTGGAACAGCCTGTTCAGGGCAGTTGTGGGGTCCTCATCCCTGGAAGTGTTTAAAAAACTCGTGGATGTGGCACTTCGGGGCATGGTTTAGTGGTGAATGTGGTGGTGCTGGATTTATGGTTAGACTTGATGACCTTGGAGGGCTTTTCCAGCCTCAGTGATTCAGTGATTCCACGACACTCCCAAAATGCCTGAATGTCACCCACAGGCAAACAAGGGAGTATTCAGGGATATTTCTGTTCTGGAGTCACCACGTGGCCCTTCCAAGGCCCAGTTTCCTGTAACTGAGATGAGTTTTAGGGCTCAGAGTGGATTGTGCCACACTCCTGTACTTCTGTGGGCCAGGACAAGGGGACAGAGAACGTTCCTGAGGCTGGAGACCTCCCTCTGCTGAAGAACTGTGTCTCATTCCCCACTAAGTTGAGCTTGTCCTCCCTCAGCCTCGGATAGAGGAGCCAGGCAGTGGAAGTGGCTCTTGGAAGAGAATCACTGAAGCTGTCCAATGTCTTTAGAAATGCTTGGAACCACCGTAGTGGCTCAGACAACCCTCAGATCCTGAAATGTCTCTGGAAATCCCGTTGGCAGCAGCCTGATTCCTGAAGCTCATGTGCCATTTCTACCTCAGTGCTGACTTGGAAGCAGGAGCCAAGGAATCCCACCAGGATAAAAGCTGCCTAAGGGTGCCAGGGAGGAGATGAGAGATCCTTCACTGCTGGCAGGGAAGGCTCCTTGTGGGAGAAGAGAGACTGAACCTCCACACCTGTGCAGTGATCCCACAAGTACAGGCTCTGGATGTGTCTGTGCTTCTTCCCGAGTTCCTTCAAAGTCTCTAATCAGGACATGAGCTTTGCCTGTGGCTGAATGTGACCCCAGGCCTGGGATCCTTCCTGGTGGGATCTGGACCTGGACGCAACCCAGTTCCTGACCACTGTGAGCACTGCTTCCCTGTGCCTTTGCAGCAGGAATTCTCATCTGAGCTGTGACTTGGAAGTATCTGCACCTTCCTAAACTGTCCCTACTCCTCTAACATGGAAATCCACCATGGTTGAGGTCCTAAAACTAACCAGGTCCTAAAACTTTGGGACCAGGAGATGTATTTTTGAAGGAGACTTTAATGACATTTAAGTGCTAAACCCCCTTCTTTTCTTGAAGTCTTTAAGGTGTGGTGTTAAAGTGCTTGTCACATATGGAGTGTTAAATACGTTTATGGTTGTTGGGAATCCGTGTTTGGGCTGGGCTTGTACAAGGAAAAAATACCATTCTTTAGGGTCCAGAGCAAGACTTGGTGCTGAGAAATAATCCAGAGTCCTTGGAGATGTCCAGCTGGATTCTGGCTTCCCTGTTTATCTCTTGACAAAGTTGAAAGGAAACTGTAGGCCATGTAAAGTAACCCTGTGCAAATCTTTCCTCCAGGTCATATTCAAAGTGAAATGTGCAGCTGAATTCAACAAGTACAAGTAAGTGCTGCTGTCCTGACCTTCCCTTCAAAGCTGGTCCCAGGGCAACTGGCTGGGAATGGGAGGGTCAAGGCCCCAAAAGCTGAACAGAGCTCCAATTCCATACCTGTGCTCTGAGAAAGGAGCAGAGTTGGACCTTGGAGCAGGACTGGGAACTTCAAGGGTGCCAGGGGAGCTCAAGCATCCCAGTTCCCCCAGGTGGACTCTTAGGGTCACTCTGAGCTGTCCCAGCCCAGGAAAGATCTGCAGAGCAAGGCTTGAGCAATGGGTGAACCCCAGGTTTGTGCAGCCCAGGTGCACAAACTTCCCAGGGAAGCCCACGGTGGAAAATGCAAGCTCCAGTGGCTCTCAGTAAAGGAGTTGCAGTGGTTGTGATGACTCATGGCTTATTGACTGGAGTTAATGCAGAGCTGGAGCAACACTTAAAATCTGCAAGATAAGAACCTGACTGTCAGAAGATGAGTCTTGTAACTCATGACTGCTTACGCTGCTCATGTGTTATGAGAGCAGCTCCAACAAATCCTCTGCAGCCTTGGGCTGCCAGTACAACCCCTGAAATTTGCTGGAATGCCTGAGCTTCCCAGCCAGCAGAGCGCTGGGAGGGTCTGCTGAGACAGGAGGGAGGTGCAGGATGAACCTGGGCTTGTCTCTCTGACTGTTTTTTCCCCTCACCATCTCTTCAGGGTCCTGTTGTACCTGGGCTCCATCCTCACCAGCCTCCTGTTCCTAGTGGTGAATTTAACCTGTGCAATGCTGATC
This sequence comes from Tichodroma muraria, assembly GCA_013390105.1. Lineage (NCBI taxonomy): Eukaryota > Metazoa > Chordata > Aves > Passeriformes > Sittidae > Tichodroma > Tichodroma muraria. The sequence goes on along the minus strand of WAAG01065986.1, from coordinate 20,850 downwards.
CACGGCGAGGTCCCGGAGAAGCAGCTGAGGTGGACGGTCCTGGCCCGGGCTCTGGTCAATGACAGCCTCTTCATCCTCTGTGCCATCTCCCTGGCCTGCTGCATGTGCAAACTGGGAAAGATGTCTTCAGCCAACGTCTACCTCGAGTCCAAGGTGGATGAATGGCCTGGGAATTCCTGCTGGGACTGCTCAGCTGGATCTGGGTGTGCTCACTCAGGGCAGCGCTGGCCTGGTGGCACCTGAGCTGCTCTTGCTCAAATTCTCCTTCCAGTGGGGAGGTGGCAACTCTTGGCTTCCTCCCTTTCACAAAGTGCACGCTCCTGCTGTGGGAGTGATGTTTCCTGCGTGTTTTAGGGGAATGCTTTGTCTGCAGCTTTGGCATAACAGATTCATGAGCTGCTTCTGCTTTTCAGGCATAGAAAATCCCGGGTTTGCCTTGAAGAGAGGGTTCTGTAAGAGCAGCAGATGCAGTTTTTGCTGCGTGTTTTACCTGTGGCAGCTGTGTCATGATTCCCTGCAGAGGGGATCCCCCAGAAATCCAGATTTGGCTGGACTCTGCTTGGGTAGGATGAGATGTCCTGAATGAGATGAGTGTTTTGGAATGGGAGGAGAAGTTGCTGTAGGTCCTGTCCCAGAGCGGGACAGGTGAGGGTCTGAACACACACAGCTCTTTTCCAGCAGATAGGAAAGTGGAAAAGTCACCAGCAGTGTGGCAGGAGGCTGCCATCGGTGTCCACTTGAGTGCCTGGAAACACCTAAAGGAAAAACCAGAGCACCTGAGCACAGCCAGTTGAAGCTGAGGCTTTCTGTAGGAGATATCTGTCTCCTTAAGCAGCAGAGGAGCATTGGTGTCTTCCTGGAATCCATGATGTGTGGGCTGGGTCTGGTGTCCTACCTGGCTCCTGTGACAGCTGGATTGCATCCAGATCTGCAGTGAGGCAGGAGCAGAGAAGCTGCTCCCATTCCTGCTGGCCTGGGCCTGGTATCCAGCTCTGACTGGCTCTGGACACTCATTAACTCACCCAGTTCCTCCAGAGCAGGAACTTCCTCTCCTCACATGCCCGAGGCTGCCCCTGGGCTGTGTACAACATGCTCCAGGGAAGCCTCTGCTCTCCGCTTGGATACTCACCCTGGCTGGCTGCTAAAGGTCTCTGCCTCCCTCCCCTGCCTTGGGGGCATCCCCTGAGGTTGTGTGTGGGAAATTGCTGCAGAAACAGGGTGAGGATGAGCAGAAATGTTACACAGGTGCCCCAGAAGGTTGTCCTGCCCCTGAACTCAAAGCCACGCAGCAGGGCTGGAGGCTGCTGCCTCCACACTGAAGTTGGGAACGTTGGGGCTGTGGGAGGGAGGCTGGACTGCAGCCAGCTCGTGTCCTGTGGTCCGTGTGAGCTGGAGATTTGCTTCAGCAGCCTTTGTGCCTCATTGTGCTGGCCTGAGCACCACAGGCTTAGCTTTCAGTGACAGCAGGACGTGTGCTGGGCTTCAGTGCTGTCACTTGTCTGTTGGCACCTCTCTCCTGCTGACTCTCTCAAGTCGCTGTCCTGAGCTCCAAATCTAGGAAAATAGAGCTGGGATGTGGAGCAGGCCAGTGGGATGAGCTTCCCCAGCAGATTCTCTGCTTAAACACAAAGGCAGCTCGGGTGCTGAGGGGTGTTTGCCCCCTCACTATGACTTGGTGCCTCCCAGCAGCCATTAAAGGGATTCATGGATGGATTTAACAAAACCTGGTTTGTCCCAGCATTCCTGAATGGTTTGAGTTGGAAGGGATCTTAAATCCCATCCACTTCCAACCCCGTGCCATGGGCCACCTTTACCTAGATCAGGCTGCTCCAAACCCCATCCAACATGGCCTTGGACACTTCCAGGGATCCAGGGGCAGCCACAGCTTCTCTGGGCACCCTGTGCCAGGGCCTCAGCTCCCTCACAACCAGGAATTTACTCCCAATATCCCATCTAACCCTGCCCTCTGTCTGTTTGAAGCCATTCCCTGTGTCCTGTCCCTCCAGGCCATTGTAAATGGTCTCTCTCCATCTTTCCTGTGGGCTCCCTTCAGGTACTGGGGTTCAAGCTCTGGGTCTTTCTGCTCACCCCACATATTTGAGCTTCTTTCCTAGACAAACACTGTGTGCAGTGTTGGGGTGCTGAGTGGCTGCGAGTCAAAGGGCTGGGTGAACACCTCTGCAGAGTCTGGGCTGTAAAGCAGAAGTTGATTTTCCTGCTGGTGGGTTGGTGGCCTTGTGGAGATTCCCAGAGGAAGGCGGGGGGTGGAACAGCATCTCCCTGGAGCCCCAGTTTGGAGCTGACTGACAAAGTCCTGCCAGGGACACTCCAGTGCCTCAGATCCTTCCCTGCTGCCAGGCAGCTCTGGCTGGGTGGCTCCTCCAATGAACTCATCACATGAGAAAGCTCTTACCCAGCTCTGAATATTTTAGCAACAACATACAAATGTTCTGGGTCATTCTTGCCTGCACAGCTGCTCATGCTTTTAAGGGAACGGGGAAGAACATCTCAGCTCTGTATTGAAACTCTTTTTATTTCTTCCTGTCCTAGGGAACATCTGTCTGCCAGGCTATTCTGGTGGGATCTGTAGTGGCCCTCCTGTATTCCTCAAGGGCTTGCTATAACCTGGTAGCTGTGGCTATATCTCCAGACAATGTTCCTGGTCCTTTTAACTATGGCTGGGACAACCTTTCAGACAAGGTGAGTTTGTGACCCCCAATCTAGAGCAAGTGAAGTGCAGTCTCTCCCCATCCTGTGAGGGTGAAAAGGGGGGCTCTGGGGGGTGTCTGGGCAGCTGAACCTCCACATGAGCTGCCTTTCTGCTCTGCTTGCTCTCTCCACCCAGCAAACCTGAGTCCTCCTCTCTCCAGCCACTTCTTCAGGAAGGATTCCCCGTTGTGCTCTTCCCTTTCAGCCTGCCAGCTATTCTTTTGAGGGAGAGGAGGGACAACTCAACTAGAGCAGAACAGCAATGCCTAATCAGGCATGGCTGTGTGTGAGGGAGAGTCCTTGGTGTGGGCAGCGAGCTCCCAGTGCCCTGGCAGCACACTCTGAGCAGAACCAGCTCACCCAGACCAGCAGCAGCAGCCAGGTGAAGGTCACTGTGCTGCTTTAGGGACTCCTGCCTTTGGAAAGGTTTCTCTGCACTCCCAGAGTCCCAAAGTCCCAGCTTTTGGGAGCTCTGTGGGTGGCTGGAATGACACAGACCCCTCTGCTTTGTGCCCACAGGTGCACGTGGAGGTGAGCAGTGAGGAGTACGTGGTGTTTGGAGTGGTCCTGTTCCTCTGGGAGCTGGTGCCAACCACTTTTGTGGTGCTGTTCTTCCGCGCTCAGAGGCTGAGCCAGAACCTGGTAGGCCTGAGCAAGTCCCCCTGTGCTGGGAGGATGCCTGGAATGACTTTTGGGAATGTTTTGCTTCTGGCCTAACTCCTTTCTCCTTGGCAGACTCCAGCAGGGATGGTCCACAGCCACAGCTACAGCTCCAGGGCCTATTTCTTTGACAATCCCAGGCGCTACGACAGCGACGATGACTTGTCACGGCTCGGGGCCAGGGAAGGAGGGTAAGGAAGGGCTGTGCTGCTGCTCTGCTGCCCTCTGGGGAAGCAACAGAACTCCTGGCTTCTGCACCTAGGAGAAACTTTGGTGGAAGAGGCAGCTTGGGCAAGGTAGATGGGGCAGGGAGCCTCTGACAGAGCTTTTGTTCCCTTGCGCAGCTCACAGGGAGCTGTTTTTATCGGGCAGAAGCGACCAGCTCAGAGAGGTGGATGTGGATGGTGCTCACAGGTGGTGATTGCGGACAGGAGACCTCGTTCAGGAGGTCTGGGATCCATTTCAGAGGGCTCTGAAATGATCTCCAGGGGCATTTCTCCACTGGGAAGTGAGAGCTGGGGCAAAGCTCTGCAGGAAGTGCTGGTGTGGGGGAGAATGGTCAGGTATCCTGGCATCTGTCATTATGGCAGCCCTGTCACCTGTCATCATGGAATCATGGAATGGTTTGGGCTGGAAAGGAACTTTAAGACCATCTTTTTCCACCCCCTGCCTTGGGCAGAGACACTTTCCACTGGACCAGGTTGCTCCGAGCCCTGTCCAACCTGGCCTGGAACACTTTACTTCCTTTCCACTTCACTTCCAAGTCCCTCATTTGCTGCCCAGGGATGTAGTGAGCAGTTCAGAGGTTCTGGTTCCTCTTGACCAGTGCTGTGGGGCCTGGTGCTCTTCTCCTTAACAGCTGTCTCATCAGAGCCAAGTTCCTTGGAGATACTGTCCCTTCGAACTTCAGCACCCTGACCAGTGCTGGGAGCAGAAGTGTGGCGGAGCCGAATTATTCATCCCTAAAAAGTCCATGCCTGTTTTTTTTCTGCCTCTCCTGCAGCTTTGGCCACGCCTCAGTCTGTTTTCTCTGTCTCTCCTGCAGCTTGGCCACCCCTCAGTGCTCGGGCTGCTACGGCTCCCTGGCTGGCAGCGACAGCGGGAGCGCCGCGGACAGCGCGCCCTTGCTCTGCGCCGCTGGCGGCTCGGAGATCAACCACCACCAGCACCACAGCTCCCACCCTGCCCCACAGAACTGAGGAGGCCCCCTCTCTTCCCAGAGTGCCACCACTCATGTATAGGATTGTAACCTGGTTTTCCTCTTTTCCTCCTCTTCCCCCCTCCAAAGCATCTAACTCATGACACAAACATTCCACTACCTGCCGCAGCTGCGCGCGGGACCGAGCCCAGGGCTGCAGGCAGTTAAGTCAGAGAACTGTGACTTTAAGGTACCATGTAGCAAAGTGAAGCTGAACTCTCTGGAAGCTTTTTTTTTTCCTCTTGGTCTGGTCTTCAAGATGTTGGCAGCTAAATGCACCAGAGCTTCCTCACTAGAAATGAAACATCAAATGCATATTTGCACTTTTATCTGCACACTTGGAAGGAACGAATCTTGCTCGGGCTGTGCTTGGCCTGAGACTGTTCTAGTTACTCTTTCAATTGCACATCCAGAGCTGGGAGAGGCACTGTCTTCCTGCAAAGACGTGTTCCCTGAAGGACTCTGCATCCTGCCTCCCTGGGAGCGGGGAGCTCTGCCTGGGCAGGGCCCCCCTTGCTGGATGCTCGAGTTTACTGTGCCATATTCCCACCTGGCAGGGCTGGGTGAGGCCTCGGGGCTGGGGAGGATCTTGCTCTGCCTGCTGGTCCCACCTGGCTGCTGCCCTGTCCTACCTGGGCCTGTGGCTCAAGAGCTGAGTGAGGTCAGCGTTCCTGCTGGCCTTGTGACCACCCCGCTGGCCCGTGGCAGAGGGACAGGGCTGGCTTTTCCCTGCAGGGAGAGGCTGCAGCTGGCTCAGCAGGAGTGTGTGTGCAGGAATGTGTGTGAATCCAGGGCTGCTGCACCCCCTGGGTGCTGGGAGCAGCCCTGCTCCCCCTCCTTGTTGCCCACAGTGGGGCTCCCCTCATCCCCCTCAGTATTAAATTGCATTTAGCAGATAACCAAGAGTTTTAACCTGAAGTGAATGTGAACTGCTGGGTCCCCACTGAGGTGCAGGGGGGGTGTGGCTGCCTGTGGAACGTTGCTGTTGCAGAGGGAAGGGGCAGAAACCACAGGGATCTGATCCTTGGGCTCCTTGCTCTGCCCTCCCCGTGAACCTGGGGCCTCCCAGAGCTGTGGAGTGCACAGGGTGGGAGTGCTGGGTCAGGCTGGGACAGGTCCCTCTGTCTTTCCTTAACCAAAATAGCCAAGTTTGACGTGGCCTGGGCTCTTTGGAGATGAGGCTTGGTGTTATTCCTGGCTTATCCCTGAGCCAGCTGTGGGGATGAGCAGAGCAGCTTTGGATAAAGGCGCTGGTGCAGGGAGGGAGCTGCTCTGACCGTGGGGCAAATCCACCCTGGGACTGCTCTTAACCTGCCTCGTGCTGCTCCAGCCCCGCTGTGGCACTGGGGGACAGGGAATGCTGTGCTGGGACAACAGCCTGGGAGCTGGAGGGCCCCCGGGGCAGCCTCAGGGGTGAGAGCTGTGGGAGAAACCCCAGCCCTGGGGCATCCTCTCCCCAGCAGCCTGGCCCCCCTCACCCCCGGGGCTGTGCTGGGCTCGGTGTCACTTGTCCCACTGCCCACACCCTGTCCCTGTGCATGGCCTGGGCCCTCCCTGCTCACCTCCTGCACTCGTGCTGGCCCAAAAAAGCAGCGAGTCCTGCTGCTTTTTTGGAGAAGGCGAAGATGGCAACTCTCAGCACACCCCTTGCTCAGTCCCTGACCCAGAGCTCCACCCTGCTGCTCCCCTGTCTCCTGGCAGGAACAGGTTGCTCCATCTCAATCCCTGCTTGGCTTATGGCAAAGCTGGTGAAGGGCCGGGCACTGTCTCCCTTCCTTCTGCTCCCGTAAGTCTCCAAAGACAGCAAGTGACACTCGTGGCCCCTATTCTTGCTTAAATTCCAAAGCACTAGGAGCACTTTAAGTTTTACTTTGGAGGGAAAGGAGTGTAGTGCAAAAAAAAAAAAAAAAAAAAATTAAAATNGGAAAAAAAAAAAAAAAAAAAATTAAAAAAACCTACAAAATCCAAGGGCTACAGGCTCATTGTTCCTCTTGCACTGAAGCACACACCCACACTACGATCTTCCTGGATTATTTGGGATGGCAGGTCAGGGCAGTGAGCCTCGTTGCTGATGGGCCCCTGAGCGAGTGGCCAAGCGTTTGGGTTTGACTCCTTTGTCCGGTGGATTCCGAACTGACCGCTCCTCCCGGGGCCGGTCCCGTGTTTTACTGAAGTAATTTATAGCTGAGAAGTTACAAGGACTTTTTTAATGCATAGTTGCCTTTCATTAANAAGACTTTCTGTGCTGGGATGGCTCCCAGGGTGACCCAGCCAGCTCCAGATGTGACTGTGTGCCCTGCCAGGACCTGGCACATCCCACTGCTCTGTTACCGCAGGGCTGGGAGCTCTGGGATGGGCTCTGAGGGGGTGGCACAGGAGGTTTATCCTCTGATGTTTCTCTGGTTGCAGCCCTGAGGGATGCTCTGTCCCCAGGGAATGGCTGGAGCTGTGTCAGGAGAGGTTTAGGTTGGACATCAGGAAAATTTTCCTCCTCCAGAGGGTGCTGGGCACTGCCCAGGCTCCCCAGGGAACGGTGACATTCCGGAGGCTGCCGGAGCTCCAGGACAGCGCTGCCAGGGATGCCCAGGGTGGGATTGTTGGAGGGGGTCTGTGCAGGGCCAGGAGCTGGACTCCATGACCCTTGTGGGCCCTCCCAGCTCAGGGAGGCCGTGCCAGGATCCTGTCCCTCCATCCCAGGAGGTCCAGTGTGCTCCAACCAGCTGGCAGGGCTGGGCAGAGACACTTCTGGCCAGGGGCTGTGCTTTGTCCTTTGCCAGGACTGGCTCCCCCAGCCCCAGCAGCTCAGAGCTGGGGCCCCACCTCCAGACCTGGAGCTTCCTTGAAACCCTTCCCAGGTTCATCCACATCCCACGGCCTTGAGCCAAACAGCAGCAGCTCTGCTGGAGCACATGCTGCCTCTTCCTGCTCTTCCCACATTTCAGGGTGGGAAGCAGAGGGGTTTCCACACAGATCCAGGCTTTGGGGGTCTTTTCCAGCAGCACTGCCCACACCCAAGCCTGTTTATCCTTTGTCCCTGTCGCAGTGTTGGATGTTGGATGTTGCAGTCAGGGCTGGCTCCATCCCTGTGGGGGAGCAGGAACAGGGGATCTCCCCCTTATGGCTCTGGGGGATCCATGGCTTGTGCCCAGGCCAGGAGGGGCCTTCTGCCCCACTGCTGTCCTTGGAGCAGCAGAATTCCCCTGCAGCTGGCTCCCTGCCACCTGCGAGGGGCAGCAGCCCCGTGCCTGGCACAGCCCTTCCCGTTTTAGCCCTGCCTCCAGGGAGTGGGTCCCAAAAGAGGCCAAATCCACCTCCAGCACAGGCTGGGAGGGGCAGGAAGGCCAGGAAAAGGCTGGGATTGGGGTCCTGGCACAGCTGAGGGTGGGGTTCCTCCAGCATGGTCCTTCTTTGGTGCATCTTGGTGCCTCCAGTGGGTGCAGGGAGCACCAGGAACTGCCTGTTCCCACAAGAAGAGGAATTCACCTTGGGACAGCAGCAGCAGCTCCTACAATCCCTTGGAGTTGTTTTTTAATGCAGCAGGAAGTTGGTGTAGACACCCTGTGAGTAAGGGGCTGGTTGGAATGATGGAGCAGACAAGGAATTTCCCCCAAATTTATTCAATGGCACAGTTCTTGCCCTACCTCCAGCTTCCAAAGGCAAGGCCATGGGTCTGATCCATCCAAATAGCACAGCAATATTTCAAAGAGTTTTTCCAAATAATCTTCCAATATATAAAATAAAATTTACAAATAGTCCCCACTTTTACACAAAAAAAAAAAATAGCTTTTTCTTTTTTCCCTTGTACAAAATGTCTTCTCAGCAGGTTACAGACAATCATGGGACAGGAGGCCCAGCAAGTGGTTCCCATGGTTTAAGCCAGAGTGGTGGAATGATGGTGTTTGTCCTCAAAGTCTCTCTTTCTCCACTGAATTCACCGCATGTTTTGTAAGATATTCCTAAAGTTTTCCAGTTCTTTCACGCTGGTTGAAACCCTGTGTGCAAGGAAAGCAAAAGGGAAACGTTCCAGCAACATTCATGTAGTGAATTATTTAAAATCTGGGAGTATGGGGCTGTATCAAGCAAAACTTCAAGCAGCTCTTGGGAAGAGAAGATTTGGAATTCCAGCTAAATTAGCTTGAGGTTACAACCAGGCCCTTCCCCAATTCCCCTGCCTCTTTTTAAAGCAAACACTGGAAATCACAGTGGAACAGGACGTTAAGGAACTCATCCTTGGAAAAACCTGTTTGCCAGAAATTCCTGGTCTCTCAACATCACAAAGAGCTCATGTATAAGCAGAGTGTCCTAAAATCCCCTCCTAAAGGCCTCGTTACCCTCCTTTTCTGAGAAAAACTCCTCATCCAGAGAGGCTGGACTGATGGATTCCTGTTAAATGCAATAATGATCTGGGAATGACCTGGTGGAGAGGCCCAAGTTTGCCTGGGACAATGTGCTCCAAGGACAGAGTCACAGAGTCCCTTAAAAATGATGAAATTCTTTGTGTCTTAGCATAAATGCTTCCTTGAATTCCTTACAGAAATGTAGGGTATAAAGAATATTTTAAATCATTCCAAATGTTGTACTCCATACCAACACCTGGTATCAGACTACGACAAGAGCAAGAGTCCCCACCAGAACTGCTGAGAACTGAGTGAAATTGGAGCTGAAAGTGGATGTAACACAGCAGCTTATGCAAAAGGAGAGGGGAAAGCCTCAAACTCACCTTCCAAAGGCATTAAATAAGGCCACAATTTCCTGTCTGGTCAGCTGGAATCCATAGGAAGGGCCGCTCTCGGGAATCTTCTCGATGAGGTTCTCTGAGAAGAGGATCTTCAGCGCTGTGCCCAAGCCCTGTGTCTGTGCAGGGATCAGAGAGGATCCTTGAACAGCAGCATTCAAACCTCCCTCCACCTGGGCAACATCATCTGAACGGGGCAAGAGGATTTCACTTAACCCAGGGGCTCTGCACCCCCTCCCCTCTCTTGGGTTATCCCAGTTTCCCAGGCTGAGCAAGCTGGAATCAGCTGCTTCCTGCTGCCTGCACAGGTAAGGGACCAGCAGCCCTGAGCTGTATCCAGGAGCTGATTGGTATCCAAGGACCAGTCCCAGCACCAGAGCTCCCAGACACTGCTGACAAATCTCACCTGCAACTTCCCCCACAGCCGACACTTGAAGCAGCCAACACAGTCCATGATCTTGGAAATATTCTTAAAGTGCAGCCTGAATTCCTCCTGGGGGAAAAGACATTCATGCTGGTCATGGCTATGCACTAATTAGGGCTCCTTCCAGGTATTCATCCGAATTAATCCCGGAATTCAGTGGGACTGAGGTAGGGAAAAGCCTCCTGCAGCGGGGTCCTTGGCAGAAATTACCTTTAGTTTAGCAGCTTCCTTTTTATTCCCTGCAAAGAAGGAGTTTTCATCGAAATGCAGCGGGAATGACCTGGAAGGGAGTGATGAGAGTTTGATTTCTGCCCTGGCTGGTTGTATGGCTGCAGTCAGGGGTGGGGATAAACAGAGGTGGGAGCCACTGGACACCTCCAGAGGTGTTCTAATCTGACATCCAATCCCAAGGAATGGAATGAGATGATTTAAAGGTCCCTTTCAACCCAAACCACTCTGGGATTCTGTTCTCTCTTCCAATTTGAGCTGGCATCTCATCTTTTGAGACATTTTCAGCAATTGCTCGATGGTTTTTTTAAGCAATTTCAGTGTTTTCTGACAGACAGAAGCACAGGAGGGTGACAAGATAAATCAAACATGGATCACTGGTCCCAGTATCTTCCATTCCTTTTACTCCAAACTCCATCCAACAGCCCAAACCTCTGTTACCAAGATATTCAGGATGTTTTTCTAGTTGCAAAACGAAGCCAGGCCTGGTATCCCACAGATGAGTCACACAGGTAGCCAATTTTAGGGCTGACACGTAGGCAGTTATTAAATCCAATTCTGCTAAATCCAAACGGCAGCCAAGGCAATTAAACTGTGGGACTAATTAAACTGTGGGACTAATTACCCAAATTCTGCAATTTGCATACAGGTATTAATGTGTTCCCAGCAAAACTTCACTACTGGTACCACGTCCCTGCTCATTGCAAGGGGGCTGGACTAGATGACCTTTAAAAAGGTCTTTTCCAACCCAAACCATTCCACGTTTCTATGACTCTACTGCACAAATCACTTCAGGAAAGAAGCCAGAACCTGCCTTTCTAGGAGCTTTACGTGACAGGTTAAGCACACTCAGAGATCGTGCCAGAGCCACTGTCCCCAGGTACTGAGTGCAATTACTTGGCCAGATGGAGAATTTCCAGCAGCAGGTGTTTCATTTCTGCATCCTGGCTCTTATTCCCGGTGTACAGCTGGAAACCCGGGCGCTCAAAGAAGGGCAGCACTTTGGAGAGGGCCCTCAGCTCGATCAGATACAGAAAATAGAGATTCTTGAGTCTTCTGGGCCCTTCCCCTCTGGTGAGGACTTCATCAAACCTCTGCTGGAACTCCGTGACGTTGGGGCCCCATTTTTTCTCCGACCACGTGTCTGAGACAGAAGAAAACCCCAAAGATGTGAGGTGCAGGGGTTTAGTTCTGCTTCAACTCCTCCCTCCAGGGAAACGGTGAAATGGGATTCCAGCCAGGGAGATCCCAGCTTTTCCAAGTCACTGACCCAAAACCACAGAATCATTAAGGCTGGAAAAGACCTCCAAGACCAACCTTTGACTGAGTCCAACCTCTGAGTGCCACATCCTTGAACCTCCAGGGATGGTGATTCCACCACTTCCCTGGGAAGCCCCTTCCAATGCTTCACAACCCTTACAGTGAAGAAATTTTGCCTGAGAATTGTTCAGGGGAGGCATGATTCTAACTCAATTCAAACCCCAGCAAACACAAAGCTCCTGCAGACTTTTTTTCAGGTAATTCCTGAAACTTCCTAACAAACAGGGACAACCTTAGGAGAATTCCTGATGATACGGAAAAACAAGAACGGAGGAAACTGGCCTCTATTTTCCATTTTCAAGCCCACAAAGAATATTTCTGTTGCTCATTTTACCATACATTTAAGATTATTCTATAAAATACATAGTGGAAGATATAAAAGTCACACCAAGCTGATGCTGCAGCCCCAACTCATCTCTTGCCTCTGATGTTTCCCACATTATCCCACCTCCCAACTCCAACCACATCAAGGTGAGGTCCAAGTGGGCTGTAGAGACTTAAATATAATTATTTAGTTAAATCTAAATGACTTGCCCAAATTCCAACACCTATCACCTCGACGTTCAAGCCCAGGGTTGAAACTGGGATTCCTCAGACAGGGGTTTATGGACCAAAGCACGGGAAGGAAATGGAAATGGATCAACGGCCTTGGGAAAGCCCAGCCAAGCTTTTCCCAGTCCAGGTGATGTTATTGCTGAACTGACCATCATAAAACCAGGCTGGGAAGGGACAGCCTCTATGCACAGTTAGAAACCCACCCCAAAATAATCCTGGAGGAAGAACAGAGGGAATCTGTGCTGCAATTCCTGGTACAGAGCCTGGCCCAGCCCCTGTCAGACCTGGAGGCATGTGGCAACTGCATCCCCAACCCTGTTACACAAGCTGGGTGCTGGAAGAGCACAAACAGGCCTGAACCTTGCTGGAACAGGCTCCAAGCAGCATTTAGCAGAGCCATGGAAGTGTCAGCTTTGGAGTGAGGCAGGAAAGCTGGGGCAGGAAGCAGGATTTACCTTGCAGGAGGTACCTGGCACTCAGGTGGATGTTGATGCTGGCGTGGAGACCAGAGATGAGCCTGTAGAAAGCTCTTTTCTCCACACAGACCCCTGCAAAGAAAAGGGCAGTTTAAGACACTGAAAGCACTCACTGGATTTTCAATCCCACTGAGAGTGGCCACTAATCCCATCCACTCCCTGGCCACTCCCTGGCCATCCCAGGAAGAGCAGCCACGTTCAGACCAAGGATTACCTTTGAGCCACTTGTAAAACGTGTGCCCTAGAAAGAGAGGAAAACACATCAGTGAGGGTACAGCCCAAGCCTGATGCCCTGAATCCACCGCCCAGGCTGGCCCCAGGGGACCCTCTGGCCACTCCAGTTTGCAGAAATTGGGAAAGGAGCATTAAAAGAGCATGAACAGAGTTTTCCTGCCCACCCTTGTGACTGATGCTTCTCTAACACGGCATGGCAGCAGCTCAAAACAGCACGTGGGCTTTCCCCAAGGGGCTGGGGGGGGGAAGAACAGCCCAGTGCTGGGAAAAACAAGGATCAGGGATTGCTTTCCTCTTCTGGGCAGAGTGGGGAGAGGGATATTTTTATAAAACAAACAAACCAACCAACCAAAAAACCACAGTGCAACCAAGCGTGTAGAATCCCACAAGTCAGGGTTTCACTGTCCCTGCTCCGTGCATGGAAGTGATCTGGAGATCAGGATTTGGGGATGGTTTGGAGACAAAAAGATGCTGTGGAGAATGGAGAACGCCAGGGAACAGCCCTTGCCAGGGCCTGAGGGAGTTGGGCACCCAGCTCCTACAGCTCCAGAGGCCGTTGGGATTATGAGTCTGTTCAAAGCTTTCTCAGTAATAAAACCCAGGACAATTCCTGTTCCCAAAAGCTTCCCACACTTGAGTGACTGCCTTCAAACTGGACTTGTGCTGTTCAAAAAAATGCTGGTGGACTTTTTTAAGCCCTGCACATGAGGATGGGCTGGGATGGGGGGCTCACAGGGACCTCCTCTTCATTCTGCTGACCAGGGACAGGACCCAGGGAATGGCTGCAACTGAGCCAGGGAGGGTCAGGTTGGATTTCAGGAAAGATTCCTCCCCCAGAGGGTGCTGGGCACTGCCCAGCCTCCCCAGGGCATGGTGACATTCCCGAGGCTGCCGGAGCTCCAGGTGTGGTTGGACACAGCTGCCAGGGATGCCCAGGGTGGGATTGTTGGAGGGGGTCTGTGCAGGGCCAGGAGCTGGACTCCATGATTCTTGTGATCCCACTCAGGATTTTTTATGATGCCATGACTCTTTAATTTCTGGTTTGCCTGATTAATAATTTTGCTAGCCAGGTGCATTATCTAATGGCACAGCCTGTGACAGCAGGATAAAGACACCCCATTTGTTTCTGTTATCAGTAAAAACAAACAGTGCCACTCACCTCCGTCATCTCCTGGGGGAAAAAAGCACAAGTGGTGGAGGGAGAGAGAGAGAGAAAAAGAGGATGAAAACATTACACACGACCAAAATGAAGCTCCAAAGCACAAGCACTGCTTGTTCATCCGCTCTGGCAAGAGCAGGATCCTCTCCAGGGAGGTTTGGAAATGTTCTGAACACAGAAAACTCCAAGTGCAGCAGTGAGGACACCGGACGAGCAACAGTGCTGAGTAACCTGACCAATGCAGGAGGGATCAATATTTGCAAAGGAAGTAGAACCTGATATTTCCAGGGACATTGTACATCTCCTTCAGCAGGAGAAGAGCCACTCCTCCACACCAGGGTCAAAGGAGGGGGGTAAAGACCTCCATAATTTAGGGGGAAATGAGGAGATCGTGGCAGAGGGTACTGCTGGAGGCTGATGATGTTCTCACGTTTCCAAACCCCTTCCCTACTCCCATTTACGCTGCCTGGCCTTGGCTCTAGGGCAGAGCTGCTCCTCCTGGGTGGTTTCCATGGAGGACCCCAGCCAGGTTCTCGTTTCAATCCATCACAGATGGTTTGGCACTGCCAAGTGCAGACACTTGGAGAGCTCAGGGGTCAGCCCTGCTCCCAGTCCCTCCAAAACCCACGTTTTTTTCCAGGACTGGAAGATCAGACATTCTTTGTCCACAACGGATGCTAGAAAATCCCACTTCCAGGTGCCATAAAATTCTACACTTGGTCTAGAGCTACAAGGTATTTTTCATCCAGCAGGAGAAGGAGCCCAGAGAACATTTACTGTTCCTGGAGCAGGGATCAATTCACTACTAACCCACTTAGTGAGATAAATAAATGACTCACCTCTGTCAGATGCCAAAGGTCTTTTTACATTCTGAGGCCTAGGAGGGGGGAAAAAATCATTTAAATAAGAGATGTAAATAAGTCACTGTCTCTTGTGTGCACCAACAGAGCAGAGCAGAAGTAGCTACTTCTGCAGACAAACAGCCTGAGGGGATCTAAAAACCCCTTCCACGCTTTAGCTTTGCTCAGGAAGGGAAAGCATAGAGCAAAATGTGGGTTTCTGTGGGGTTTTGGTGGTGCTTTCTTCTTTTTTTTAGAAAAAACAGGCAGGAAAACTCAAGTGTCTTCTTTTGGGACAGCCACATGACTCGTCCCTGGTGTATCCCACCCCGCACAGGCACCGGAGCAAAGACAGGAAGATGAGGATTCACTTCTGCCTCTCTGCACAAATCAGCACCCTCAGGCTCATGGAACTTGTCCTCTAAAGCACCTACTTGAAGCAGTTTTCTTCATAAATACTGTTCCAGATTTTCCAGGCATCCGGCCCCTTGTAGCCAGTGTAACGTTCTGGATTCAGGAGTAAATCCACGTACTCAGCATCAGGAGAATGGATGTCTGTGAAGCAGAGTGCTGGGTCAGTGACAACGATTTTCTGAGGGAAAATGACATTTTCCAAGGCTGATCCAGCCACCTCTTCCCCACCTTGCTAAAGCTCTGAGCAGCAAGGAAGCTTTATCAGAAATATTTGTGTATTATTTTCAAAATACTGAGGTCAAGGGGGTGGAAAGGAGCAGAAATGTTATTTTGCTGACATATTACACTTTGGCCTGGAATTGGGGCTGGAGAAGAGGAGGTTGTGTTGAGACCTCATAGCAACATTCCAAGATCTGAAAAGAATCATGAAGTGTGAGAGGAGCTCTACCTCAGGAACTGCAGGGATAAGACAAGGAGGAATGCCTTCCCATTGCCAGAGGGCAGGGATAGATGGGATATTGGGAAGGAATTCCTGGCTGTGAGGGTGGTGAGGGACTGAGATAGAATTCCCAGAGAAGCTGCGGCTTCCCCTGGATCTCTGGAAATGTCCAAGACCAGGTTGGACAGGGCTTGGAGCAACCTGGGATAGTGGAAGGTGTCCCTGCCCACGGCAGGGGGTGGAATAAGACTGGCTTTAAGCTCCCTTCCAACCCGAACTATTCCATGATTGAAAGCTCTGCAGAAGTGCTTAGATCCCACTGCAAGCCTTGCCAGCTCTCCCAGGTCCCCATACCATCAGCCTCACAGAAGCTGTCCGAGGCGTCGTCGTGCTGTGCCCACTGCAGCACTGCCTGCCGCGTTTCCGTGCTGCAAAAAAACGCGGGGAAGAACTCTCAGAGGGAGCTCTGACCCCAGAATTCCTTCAAGACAAGGCAGGATTATGGCAAAAAGAAGGCGAACCTCAAAGAGTCATCAACAGCTCCGAGTCTCTTGGCTTCTTCACATTCTTCCGCGAGGTTATTGGCTTCCTCCGAATACTGGGTTGGAAAGCCAAGGGGTGGGGAGGGATGAGGATTAAAAAGGAAATTTTTTTGCTGTTTTAATTTAGCCTGCAATGCACTATCCAGGTTAAGCCCCAGAAACCCTTTCATGATTCACCCCACCCCGTGTTCGCACAGGATGTCTGCAGGTATCCAAAGGCTTATGCAATGGTGGCCAGTCTTGCAGGGACCCGGGGCAGCCTCTGGCGCTGCCCGAGGAGCTTCTTGTGCCTGGTGACACCTGCTCCTGGAGAGGTGACAGGAATACCTGGCTCCAGGACAGCCACCTCAGAGGATCTGTGGCATCCCGAGCGCTTGAAGAGAGTAAAAATTTCGGCCCAAAGAGCTTCCTGGAAAATATTCACCCATGCTCAAATCCTGGGGGCAGTTTTGGGCCACTCACCACAAAGAAGACTTTGAGGGGCTGGAGCGTGTAGAGAAGGGAACGGAGCTGGGGAAGGGTCTGGAGCACCAGGAGAGGTGAGGGAGCTGGGAAGGGGCTCAGCCTGGAGCAGAGGAGGCTCAGGGGGCCCTTGTGGCTCTGCACAGCTCCTGACAGGAGGGGACAGCCGGGGGGGTCGGGCTCTGCTCCAGGAACAGGGACAGGAGGAGAGGGAACGGCCTCAGGCTGGGCCAGGATAAGTTCAAATTGGATATTAGGGAAAATTTCTTCACCAAAAGGGTTGCCAGGCATTAGAAGGAGCTGCCCAGGGTGATGGTGGAGTTCCCATCCCTGGAAGTCATCAAACAACACGTGGATGTGGTACTTGAGGACGTGGGTTAGTGACGAACACAGGGGTGGTGGGGTGACAGCTGGACCCAATGCTCTCAGAGGTCTTTTCCAACCTTTTCAGTTCTATGGCACAAAACTGGACCACAAAATAAACCTCATCCTTTTGTACACCCACCTTGTAACTTCCAGATCTGATTCCATCAGGGACTTCATCCTGAAAGACAAAACAAAGCATGTGCCACGTGTGGGGCCGATGAGGCCTCGCAGCCCTACCTTTGGGAAAGCTTTGGGATGTCACCACAGCTGCCAGAGGTGAGAAGGTGACCAAAACACTCAGCCCAGCTTGCAACACATCCAACTCCTCACTCTTCCTCAGACCAAGGAGAAGCAACATCCTAGTGGTTCATTTTGATTTTTTAAATTTTTTTTTTTGCGAGATTCCCCTCCTCCAAAGGCCCGCAGCCTTCCACGGCTGCTACATCAGGTTCTGCTTTGCTTATCCAAGCAGGAATTCGGGGAAGCCAAGACAAACTCCAGAGGAGCTGGAGCTGCCTCTGGTCAGTCCAGGTGCCTCCTCAGGTGTTGCATCTACCAGAAACAACTGGTAACCATTCCAAACTTCCCTCTGACCATTCCATCATGGAATGTCAGCCCTGCCAGCCCCACACCACTCCAAAATTCTCCTCAACTTCCATTTTCTCCAGGGAAGAGGGAGGCAATAGAACCACTTCTACAGGAGCAAATACTTTGCTGGCAAAGAGAAAAATTAAGCAGTAAGAGTTATTTTTATTGTTTTCAGGATGAAATGGACCCAAATCAAAATAATTAAGAGCAGCAGGGACAGTCAGTTCTTAAAATAAGAACAACTTTCAGCTAAAACTTAGATAACTGTAACATAACTCCATCACATTAGTCATAATCACTACCAAAAATAGGTGGTTTTTTTTGAGGAAGAAAATGTATTTAAACAACATTTAGGGTTATTTTGAGGTGAAAAAAAAAAAAAAAATCATTCCATTTTAGAACCCAAGAGTGAGGGAGTAAGAAAGTCTGTGCTGGCTGTCAACACCAAAACATGAAATGTCCCCAAAGGGACCACCAGCCACCAAGCTGTGATTCCCACACCTTCTCACCCCCTTCTTTTTGGGCAGACATCTGCAGTCAGGATGATTTCTTACAGCAGAGGGAACAAAACCCTTTCGTCCAGGATACAGGGACAAGAGTGCCCTTGGAAACAGGATGCTGAAAGAGCCATTTCTCCTAGAAGAAGAGGGCTGGGAAGCTCTTAGTCCAATTCATCAGCCAAAACTAAATCACAGTGCAGCTCATGGGCAACAGGGTAAAATTCTGTCAATTAGCACAAGAGCAATAATGGATTTGCCCTAAAAGCTACTTACTAATGGAAAAAAATTAAAAAAGGACAGGAGTTCTTGGCTGTTTGCAGAGGGTCAGCTGTTACAATCCCAGCAGCTCTTGAAACTTTCAGAATTTAGTATTTTGTCCTTTCTTATGGCTACCACTGTTTCTGCACCCATGAAAGTCCCTTCAGAGCCCCAGTTTTGCTATAACTAAAATAACAAGATTCAATCACTTGTCTGCTGTTTCCTGTTTCCTCTTGGTCTGCAAAAGTTAAATTTAAAAAAAAAAAAAAAGAAAAAAAAGAAAAAAAGAAGAAAAATATGTAAAAGAATGGATTTGGTACTTACAGAGGGGCAGGGCTGTACAGCACAGTCTCTCATCCCACAGTGACTGTTGTCATCCCAAAAGGGACAAGGTTTCTGTAGGTTTACCTGCAAATAGCACATCACCCTATTCAATAACACATCTCCCCCATGCAGCCAAGCCAACCTCCCACTCCTCAGTTTTCCAGCAGGAATCCATGTTCTGCACTTGTTTGTTCCCACACCAGCAACTCCCTGGTGACCCAGATTGATAACATCACTCATAACCTCGTTATCAGTGCGGGTTATCCTTCTAATCCTTGCTTGGATCTTTCTGCTGATGCTTTCCCACACAGACATTTCCATAATTCCAAAATGTTCTGAGGGCCAGAGCTCCTTCTGCTCTGGAGCCAGGCTGGGAGAGCTGGGAATGTTCACTTGGAGAGGAGAAGATCCAGGGAGAGCTCAGAGCCCCTTGCAGGGCCTGGAGGGGCTCCAGGAGAGCTGGAGAGGGACTGGGGACAAGGGAGGGAGGGACAGGACACAGGGAATGGCTGCCACTGCCAGAGGGCAGGGATGGAGGGGATACTGGGAAGGAATTCCTGGCTGAGAGGGTGGGCAGGCCCTGGCACAGGGTGCCCAGAGAAGCTGTGGCTGCCCCTGGATCCCTGGAAGTGTCCAAGGCCAGGCTGGACATCGGGGCTTGGAGCAGCCTGGGACAGTGGAAGATATCCCTGCCTGTGGCAGGGGGTGGAACTGGATGAAACCATTCTGAAATTCCAGGATTCTACACTTCATCCAGACCAATCTCAGTATTTCTGTTACAAATCCCAACCCTGGAAGTGGGAAAGGACACGAGCTTCTTTAACAAATCCCAATTTTTCTCTTCCGTGAGTTGGTATCAATCATTCTTCCAAATCAATTAACATTTAACAACATTTGGGGGGTTTGGAAGAGAGGGGGATAAAGGGAATCTTACTGAACAGGAGCAGAATCCTGGAATCTAATCCAAGGAATGCCTGGCAGCAACAGCCATCAGTGAACCTGAGTGCCTGTAACTAATCCAGGTTTTCCATGTGGGGAGTCACCGTGAATCCTCTCATTATGGATCACTGGTCATCAACATCTTTAAATCACAGCTCACCAAAGGAATCCTCTCATTAATGTGTTGCTTAAGAGGGAAAAAATGGCTAAGAAAATATCTTTGAAATCCTCTTACAAGTACATTGCATCTTATTAAGATTCTCCTCATAACAGAAGGGCCCATCTTACTGACTGCACCCTTAAAAGATCAGGGGTTAAAATGCAGGTGGTCTGATTTTTAAAAAGATCAGCAATAAGTTCCTGGGAGATTAAAAAAAAAAAAAGGACAGCAGCACACCAATAAATACAATTCTTGTACGAGAAAATGACCTTGTAGTATCTAAAATAGTCACTTTCCAGGAGTTCATTCAGTCTAGGAAAGAGTTTGTAGTTGTTGAAGGCATCGATGGTTTCTACATCACAGGTGCAGTCATCTAAATAACCAGTAACCTGGGGGAGAAAAAAAACAATAAAATCAAAATCAAAACGATCAAAACTAATAAATCAAATATAAACAACTCGGCCAGGACTTTTAAACACTGCAGACAATAAAATAATTCATCGTTTTCTTTCCTTTTCCCAGCGAGTCAAGTTAAGCAGAACGGCTATGGCTGCTGTGACAGCTGTGAGCCACGGGCTGCCAGCTCAGGTCCCCTCCTGGATGAGCCTCAGGAAGCCATTCCTGTAGGATAGCAGGGGGCTGAGAGCTGCAGTTTGCATATGGGACCAGTTAGGCAACAAGGACACAAAGCCAGCCCTCAAAGAAAGTCCTTGCAGGGCTGATTTGATCCGATCAGAACCACAGGAAGCTGATGAGAGGGATGGAGCAGCTCTGTTGTGAGGAAAGGCTGGGAGAGCTGGGATTGTTCAGCCTGGAAAAGACAAAGCTCCAGGCTGACCGAACTGCAGCCTCCCAGTACCTGAAGGAGCTGACAGGAAAGATGGAGAGAGAGGATTTACAATGGCCTGGAGGGACAGGACACGGGGAATGGCTTCCCACTGCTATAGGGCAGGGATGGATGGGATATTGGAAAGGAATTCCTGATGAGAGGGTGGTGAGATAGAATTCCCAGAGCAGCTGTGGCTGCCCCTGGGTCCCTGGAAGTGTCCCAGGCCAGGCTGGACAGGGCTTGGAGCACCCTGGGATAAGGGAAGGTGTCCCTGCCATGGCAAGGGTTGGAATGGGATGAGCTTTAAGGTCTCTTCCAATGCAGAGCATTCCATGATTCTGTGATTAACTGCTACAGTCCCTCTGCTCGCCTCAGAGAGCCATTTGGCACAAAAACATCTGTTCTAAATCTCATGGATCCTTCTTGCATCATCCTGAGCAACTCAACAGGCTTTGTGCAAGCCCTGAAGAAAAAAAACACAAACAAAACAAA
>WAAG01065981.1:8959-41677 GCA_013390105.1 Tichodroma muraria | reverse complement strand
TGACACTGATCGCTCTTCTGACCCTTCTTTCTCCCTGTGAAATGCAGCAGCTCCTGCCAAGTTCAGAGGAGATGTGAGCTGTACATCTCACAGCTGTTTTTGTAAATGCTTTGGCTTCTACATCCAGGGAGCTGCTCTGTAGTAAAAATGGGTCTCAATAGTTGTCTGCAGCTACCTAATGGGGTCATCAGAGGGAGTCAGACAAAGGGACGGAGGTAGCCCTCACAACTTGAAACATAGTATATTGTGGTTATATATGTAAGGAAAAACATTATTCATATTTGGTCCAACGGTCAAACACTGGAAGCAACTGGGAATGTGGATCTTCAGAACTCAGCTGGACATGATCCTGAGAGGCCTAATCTAACTTTGAAGTCAGCAATTCTTTCAGGAAAATCTTAGCCAAAATAACCTCAAGAGGTCCCTGCTAACACAAATTCTGTAACTTCATTATTATGTCATATATCCTGTATAACCAGGCATCCACTCTGAATACCTCTACCTGATCTATCAATCATATGTAATAGTAAGGAGGAAAGAGATCAGATTAAAGTATAAGATGAAGGAAGAAACACAGACACAGCTTCAGTTCTGAAATGTTTTTCATTGACTTCTCCAAAGAAATTGGGAATTGACTTGAGGATAAGACATTCTACAGCAGTGCAAATATTTAGTGACCATGAAATCATGAATTATGGCAAAGGATGACTTCAAATATTGAGCTCTTTTCTCTCATAGTAGCACTGGTGAAGGAACAGAAGGAAGATGTTGTGTTCCTGAAGTGAAACATATCTCAGAGGAGAATATATCCAAAGTAAAACCTCAAGATAAGAATCATAAATTCTTGTGTGATATAAATTCATATGATTCAAACAGAGGATACTGCCTATGTGTGTTGATGAAAGTAGTTGATGAAATGAATTGTTTTGGCTTGGATGATAGGAAAGACCAGGAAACCCCCTTAAGTAAAGGTTTGTGAGACAACTGAGAATATCACTAGAAAGGGGCTGGACCTAACATCAGCAGAAGTATTGAAGAAAGTCATCCTACATTATTGAGGAGATTAGTTGAAAATCTAAGATGTTTGCTTTATTATTAAAGCAAGAAGTGATTTGTAAAAGCTGAAGAACAGCCTTCAGAAATGTGTGAGCACATATGTTCATCACATAAATTATGAACTGCATTCTGTGGCTTAATATAAACTGTGTGGAAAACTAAAAAGTTGGGAAAATTACACTGCTCACATGGGGTATATTTTTTTTTGTGTGTTACTACATACTTTTTCTTCCTTTTCCTTCTTTTTTTTTTTTTTTCTGTCTCTCACACTTCCAGATCACTATTTTATTAGTACATAATCAGGTGATTTCCTCTTGTAGTACTTCAAGAACACTACTTTGGCTGCATTCTCAATGTTCAAAGTGCAAGACTGCAGTTCATTATGTCCCTGTCTTCTTTCTAGTCTTATACAAAGGCAAGAGTAATGAATGTAGATATGAGATTTAATTTTCCATGTCTATTAACACTTTATTGGCTTTTTTTTTTTCGGTCAGTTCTTTTACAGGGATTGTGCTGGGATTGGATTATAATTTACTAGGGACAGTAAAAAACCCAAACTCCAACAATCCAGTATGAGTTAAGACTAGTTAAATTGATTAAAATAAATATAGATGCTCTGACATCTAACTCCCTACTCACCACCATCACCTCCTTCCATCACACAGGTGTTTTCTTTTAGTAAGAGTTTGCATTTTTGCTTTTCTTTTAGCAGTGTTTATCTTATGGCTCCCTGTGGTTCTTTGTCTACTTGCATCTCACAAACAGTATAGCAGGGTTAAAAGGGCTTTGTCATGTAATTGGCCAGTATGGTATTGTAAATAAGTAAAACTAATTCCCTGGACAAATAGACGTTGTATAGCATTAGATGCACTTAAGTGCAAATAAATAATTTGATTATGTTTCTCCCCCCTGCCCGTGAAAAAAAGTTCCCTTAAGTCTTTTATCTAATATCATATGGCTGAAGTGCTGAGGCTCCTGGTAATTGCCTTGCAGGTCCGTTCCTCATCTAAGAAACATCTGCAACCTGTGACTCACTAGCAGTCTACTGAGAATTCCTTTACACTAATTTCCATCCCTAGCTCCCAGTTTGTCTCTCAGGCTACTCTAAGCAGTAGCTTTCAACTTTTCATTTCTCCAAGGAAATTCATCAAATATACTCATGCACAAGGGTAGGAACCAGCCTACTGCTCAGAGAAAGGCATCTCAGAGGCCACTTTTGATGTCTCTTCATGATGCTTTGCTGAGAAATCACTGTTACTTGAAGCAGTACTTGGGCTGTGCTGTGAGTGTCAGCTTAGGTGTAGGTGCAGTGCATCGTGGGAGAAAGGGGCTATAGCAGAACAAGTCATATAAAAAGTTGTGAGATGTTCAGCATAAGCCTCTACCTTTCTGCACTTGCTTGGAAGAATGTAGCATAGGTTTGAACTCTAGGTTTGAGACTGGATCATCTCTTTGGCAAGTAAGAGATTAATCCAAGGACCTTCTGTTCATCCTTTCTGCATTTCACACTAGGCGCAGAGAGAAAATATCCAGTTTGTGTTTGGCATTTGCAAGCTAATGCTTGTGCAGAAGAATTAGGTTGGAAGGAGTTCTCTGCTGCGACTCTCATTTCAATTGCATTGTTTCAAGAGTTGCAGAAATTGCTAATCACTGAAGTGAACTGAGAAAAAATAAGTAAGTAATGTTATATATTAGTTATGCTTAATAAAATGAAAAGCATCTGTCAGTTCAAGTTCTGCATTTCTCAAGAAGTTAAGAAATAACTAATGTGAAACTGCAGCAGAGGCAGTACAGAAGTCCTGCTTCTGCTGACAAAGATGTCTGTATGAAAAGCCTTTCTTTCTGAGCTGACATTAGGCTAATTCCCTCCTGTCCATTCCTAATAGATTGAATGCTAGGAGTCAAAGGCCACTTGACCTTGTAAAAATTGGGTCACCCATTTGAAGAAAAAAAAATCTAACAATGCAGAGTCTTTCTGATATAAGTAAATAAGTAGACTACCTATTACTACTNCATTTAACCTAAAAGAGAGCAAGATAGTTGGAGCACTCAATAGCAGCCTCTGCTTCTGCCTGTTCTCAGGGGTTTGAACAGAAGCAATTTGTTTTATGGGACATGGCATCTCTCCTGCCCTGCTCATGCAAAGAACTGGCCTTTTGTACGGCCCCTCTGTGTGTGCTCGGTGCCAGCAGATTGCCTTTCTTGGCACACACAGGCATTTCAGAGGGAATGTACACGTCTCTGTTTCGCCTGACAGACATTTTATTCATGCAGGGCTGATTTGCCTCATTAGCCATCAGTCCAAGAAAGTGTGATACATCAGAGTCCTGGCTCCAAGTTAACCTAGGGACGCTGTTATCCAGAGGCAGCTTCTGGAGAGGAAATACCCTCTTCACCCCGTTTCCTCTGGAGAACAAGGGGATGCATGTTGTACTTCTCCCTGCAGAGGGAAGGCCTTACTCCACTCCTTGTGCCCAGTAGCTCATTTGGCGGCTGCACAGGAGCTAAGATGCACAGGCTGCTCCTTCCACAGCCTTGCACTGTGAGGCAGGGTTATAAAGGGAAGGAAAACAGTATGTGTTGAGAATTGAATCAAAGTGGTTGTGGTACATGACCTGCATGAGATGACCCCATGGCTCTGATACAGGCCAGTAAGGCATGCTAAGGCTTCAAAGAAGAGTAATTACAATCAATTACTGCATCTAAGGTCACAAGAGACTGTAACCACCTCTCTGATCTCCTGTATTATACAGCACACAGACCATCTATTATGATTATAATAATTATTATAGTTGTTAATGTTATTATTTTAGAAAAAATAATCCATCTTCATTTCAAAACTTCCAGAGATGCAAAAGCCTTGGTAAAGTATTCACTTGGTACTTACTCCAGGTTGCTTAATTACCAGTGCCAGTCAGGGCGTAAATTAATCTGCTAAATCCAGTAATGCTCTACTATCAATTTCTGGTCTGCAGTAAGTATTGATAGACCTGGGCAAGAAAATCCAACTGGCAAGATGATCTGATATTGATAGAACTGGACAAGCATCAAAAACATGCATGTTTTTGTGTGTCTACCTGTGGTTAAACAATGCAGAGGAAAGGTCTTCACTCTGTCATGACAAAAGGCTTGAGCTGATAGAGCTCTGCTGATAAGGTTTTGCTTTATTGGTGCTGTTTGAAAATGCCAGGTCACGACCCTCCTTTTGTCCTTTGCTTGGTAAAGGCCAGTGTATCATTTTCTGTTGAATTGCAGTTAACAGTACACCCTGCTTTCCTAGTTCTGTACAGGATAATACAGAGATCCTCTCTGCATCTTTGTACATGGGTATATACAATTACACTGGAAAAGAACTTAGAGGCAAAAGGCATTAATTAATGCACCTATAAATTCCCCAGGAGGGACTAACGTAAGAAACCTGGTCTTCAAAGTGCCTTTGTTTTAGACCTTGTTTAATCTCTACTTTCTTCCTAGCTGCACTGATATAATTTTCATGGGTAATTACTACAGGAAAATAGACTTTCTCTCTGTACAAGTTTTATTAACAAATCAAATATTCTATCAGAACAGGAACTGCAGATAAAAAAAACTAAGTTCTTATATATTACGATTGCATTCATAACCAAGAATTGTTACTAAAATATTTTGGAAACCCAGAATTGTTAGAACTGTGAATATAACCAAAGCACAAAACCATAAAAAAAGTTTGTTCTAGTGATAAATAGTGACTTTTCGGAAGGCCCCTTCCACACAGGGAAATGAGGCTCCTTCACTTACTCTATATGTATATGTTCAAATGTACATTTTTGCTAGCAACTTTCTTTCCATACATTTTGATCCTATTAACCAGTCTAGCCAGTCTAATTTTTGTGGGGTGGAGTCTGGGGGGCAGATAAATGCTGTATATATTACTACATTCAGTGAACATTAGCAATTGAATAGGGAGACCTCTTCAGTTCTCCAGCTGAGAGAAGAGCACAGGGCCAGCTCACACCTTATTAGACACCAGACAATACAAAGAAGAAGAATCAGCAACCACATCTTTGGAAAAGCTTCAATTAACAATGAGATATAAATCTGCTGGAAGCAGCACTTGCTCCATCCTGGTGTTCAGAGGGCTGCTTAGCACAGTGCATCCCTCGGGGCTTTGCTGGAGGGGCAGGAAACACAGAGTGCTCCCACTGCTGTGGAGATGCTGCCCTGCAAGTTGGCTCTCCATATCAGTAAGATCAATTGCACTTGTAACCTCAAATTTCATTAGTGCTATATCTGTTTTCACAGCTATGGAAAAAATACTTCTTCCTTTTGGTGGATTTGCAGACTGTGGGCCACAACTCTTGGCAAAGCTCTCATCGATTCCCAGCTGGAGAAGAAACCTCATCACATGCTGTAGTTATTACAAGCTGTTTGCATTTTTAACTCGTGCTAACAATCCAGTTGAAAGATATTTTTTATTGCTATTTACTGATTTTTTTAAAACTATAAGTCAAGAAAACACGAATAAATATGAAAGTGTCTGAACATCTCTGGCAAAAAGGAAGAAAAAAAATTGCAGGGGAGAGGGAGATTTTAACATGATTTTAACACCTCCTGCATTGTAAAAAGTAAATAAGAAAGTGGATGACATCATTTATGACCAAACAAGTGGCAAAATAATGAAATGCCTTTGCTGACAGGAAGAACTGATACATACCTCAGATACCTGACTCTGTTAATTTATAAGTTGCTATCTTAAGCTGAAAATAATGTTAAAATACCCAGTGTCCACATTTTATTTCTGGTGCTCATGAATCTAACCCCCACAAAAACAAGGCAATCAAAATGCACCAGATAACTGGAGAACTGAGAAGGGATGCTTAATAGTGTTGTGATGAGAAGTAAAATTGTCAAAGATTGCAGTTCAGTAGTTTTATATGAACTACAGACAGGGAGAAATCCTATAATAAATTTATAAAATATTTTTTATTATTATAAAAAAAAAATAAAATTTCATTTTCACATTCTTTTGCAAAAGGCTCCAGCTTCTCATTTCATATATTTTAATTTCAAACTGGCATAAGCTAAGCTAAATATTCTGGTTTTGTTGGGAGGAGGCAAAAACCTGAAACTCCTACTAAAGTAAAGCATCTTGTAGTGTGGATTGGGTTAAGGATAAATACCTTCCTTCTGTAGGAGATATCTGTCTTGAAACAGTGTTTTCCTTCTCATCTGTCTAGAGGCAGAGATCTCTAAACCCAGCCAGAAGGTGCTACAAGTTGTAATTGCTAGAAGGTCTGAGCTCCTCCATATGTGGGGGCTTCAATGTTCGGTGCTCTGGTTTTATCACAGCCAACTGCTCAGCCTGTAGAACAGAAGGCTCAGGGAGATCTTACCAAAGTGAACAAAAACCTGAAGTGGGGCTGGGGGAAAAAAGACAAAGCCAGAGACTTCTCAGTGCTGTGCACTGACAGGGCAAGAAGCAATGAATTCTGAAATACAGAAAATTCTGATAATTATCGTAAAGATTTTTTTTTTAAAACTGTGCAGGTGGTCAAACATTGCAAAATGCTTCCCAGAGAGGCTGTGGAGTCTCCTTCAATGGAGATACTCAAAAGTCAACTGGATGAGCTATGGGCAATCTTCTCTTGCTGACTTTTCTTGAGCAGGGGCTGGACCAGATGAGCTCAGAGATGGCCACCGGCCTCTACCACAATTCTGTGAAATGGCTTCTTCTCTACCAGCACTTTTTATGAAATTCTGAAAGCAGCCTGACACACTGAGTGCCATCCAGTGATCAGCTCAAAGGAAACAAATAGTCATGTTTCTGAAGGAAAAAAAAATATTTTTTAACTTCTAAGCAATTTCTGTTTTGTCAAATTATTTATCTGTCAGCTTTCAAGATAAGATCAGACTATTCCTGTACTTCCCACATGTTTCTTTTGCTGCTGATCATTCAGTGCTAAAGTTTCCTGAATATCCAAATCTGACTTTTAGATTATTAATTTGAAACACTTGGGATAAAAACATATGAATCTCAAATTTTTCTGCAGGGGATGTAGACCATTTTCCTACTGCCAGCACTATAAAGATAAATTAGCTTCACTGCAGAAGAACAGAAGACATTCTGAAGGTTTTCTAGAGATTAGTTTAATTAGCTAATAAACAAATGGAATACACTTATTTCACTGAGATAGCAGAAATGCATTATCTCGAACAATAAACCCAGCATTTGCATGCAGCTCATGACAGCAGAGACAGTGAGTAATACAAGAGTGATAAATTTAACAGGAGATGAGGTGCTGAACAAGGAGAGGGGTGAGGATACAAGCAGAGCTGGCAGAGCAGTGAGGACAATTGCCGTGATGATTAAGGACATAAGGACCCAGAGGCAATTGCACTCCATTCAAGCTACCTTTGTCCAGACCTGGATGAAGCATGCAGGAGACACCACACAGCTGTGCAATGTGCTGAGAGGCACAGCTCGGTGCCCAGGCACTGTGCCCTCCTACAGCAGCTCCGTGCTGCTGGGACTGGAGCACTGGAGTCCAGCCGGCTCAAAAGCCGGCACAGCTCAACCAGGGTCTGCCTGTCCCCACGCACACAGGTGTGCCCCGAGGAGCAAGTTCCCAGGAGCATCTCAGCCTCTCCCCAAGGTGTTCAGGAGTCTCTAACTAGCTCTGAAACTAGTCCTGAAACATGATGAGAAAGGGAAATTTATTGTAAAGTAAATGGGTCATATCAAATGGAAATAAATGATAAAAATTATGCTAATAATCATCAAATAGTCTGCTGGGCCTATCATTGGTTTATAAGGGGGCTGATGCACAAGGCAGAGATCACTGCAAGGCTGGGAGAGGTGGGGGGGAGCAAAAGTATAAAAATGGAGAAAAACAAGATCCCTTTTGGTACATCACAAGATGGCTGGCTTTGTTCAGTGGTTCATACAGACACTATCTAAGGTTTTCAGGTGATTTGTGCCCTTAGGGAAACTTGAAGAATATAGAGTATTCTATAATTAAATGCAAAATCAACTTTTATTCTGAAAGACAACAGAATGATGTGAGAAAGAATTTGAGGTCTGTCCAAAGCAACTGAATTTTAAAAAGTCACTGGAAACATAATTGGTCTTATACAGTGTAGTGTAAAAAACTCCTGGCATCTGACTATCCCTTCCATTAAATCAGACAAGAGATAAGAACCTTTGAAAACACTGGATGCAACTAGAGGACATATTTTATGAAAATGAGTCATTGCTTTCAAAACCAGGACTTTTTATTACTGCTGATAAATTGGTTTACTAGCATAAAGAATGACTAATCCATAAGGCTTTGCCTTTGGATTTTGGTTCTCTTTTTTTGGTTCCCAGTCTTGATTAGCCTCCTGCATTACAAGAGCATCAATCAAGCTGACTACAATCAATTCAATATGAATCATGAAATCTATTTCCACAGTAATTATTGACTGTAGCTATTAACATTATGAAATCCATATTCCTACCTGCTTGCTGACAAGACCTTCACCTCCCTTCCATTTTCTTCTTTTTATTTCCACATACTTGCCCTGACAAAAAAAAAATTAAAAATACTTTTCTTATCTTTTCCCCCTTCTGTTCACAGAGGTAAAACAGTAAGATGCACAGGTAACTGTAAAATAAAATAACTTATTTCAAAGAGGAACTAAACCAAACATTGTCCTATATAAATGACAGTAAACATCATGTGATCCTGTGTGGACATAGAAATTAACTTAGGGCTCCCACAAGAGCTCAAGGTAAAGAAAGATGGTATTTGTGTGACAAATTCACCTCCTGTGGTGTTTGAATACAGACCTCCTTACTTGCAATGCATCGGCTCATCCTGTGTGTAAGGGACTGTAGTTATTTATGTAAGCTTATTGTTATGTATACTGGAACTTTTAATGGGATGTGGGGTAGTTCCAGAAAAGGATTCTTAAGTAGTGTACAAATTTGCCATGTCTGTCCTCCATGGCCTGCATTCTAGCCTTCACCCTGAAAAAAAAAGCCACTAAAACCTGCTCTGTTTACTGCAGTTAAGACCGTGATTTTAAACCACAGACTTGAGCTATTACTGCTGTGCTGTGGAGCATCCCCAGGAGCTGTTTATCTCTCCAATTCACAATTATTTTCCTTTCATCTTGCTCTGTGCAGGAGCAGTAAGTTATTACTGGCCTCAAATTTTAACTCAGGCTACCTCAGCCACCCAGCTGAAAGGTAGGTTTAATCACATCTGAATTGAAGGGGAGGTATAAAACAATTGCCTTTTGATTCCTATGCACTGGACACAGAATCAGATAATAAGTAGGACAGTCAAAGAGGAGGAAGTAGTTCTTTGTAGGGCCACAGAGCACACACACAGCATGCTCATAGACAGACGAGATTTGGGCTCTCAGATGACACTGTATAAATGAGATCTCCATGCATATTTAAATGATTATTTAAGCCTCTCTATGAGAACAAGTATTCCACTTCCAAGGCTCACACATGCACTCTTGGAGCAGCAGCAGTGCCATGTGTCACCTGGACACTGCTCACTGCCACCAAGCAGTGGGGTCAGGGTGGTTCTGTTTGCACACATGGCTGCGTGAGGCTGATGAAGAACTGCAGAGCTGGCATCAAAGTGAAAAGCAAGAACAGCACAAGCAGAAATAATGCATGACCATAAAGCACCCCAGACCTGAACATAAATGGGAGTTATCTGGATAGAGGAAGACTGACAGCTCTTTGAATCCAAGCACTAAATAAAGACATGCATTTGTGGTGCTCCTAGAAAGACTGTTTCCAGAAATCAATGCAAAGATTTGTTCAGCGCAGTGTGCAGCATTTTTCTCCCCTTCTCAGACAGACTAATTTTACCTAGAAACTTGCTGTCTGCATTGTATCTCCTCTTCATTTTTTCTGCAGATGATAAGGCATTGTCCAAAACTGAATAACAGCAATAAGAGAGATGGATTGTCACTTTAGGTTACTCAGACAGTGGTTAAAGTGAATAAAGGTTCAGACAGCGTCTTTGTGCTACAAATGCTGTGCAACAGATAAGCCTGCTGGGGAGCACAACTGGAGGTGCTGGTTCCCCAATCGCTCCTCAGACACTGGGACAGTAGCTAGAACATTAATTTTCTCATGAAGACATCTGACATTTGCTTCTCTCCATACTTCTCTATCCCTGCTGGAAAGCTGCAAGCGTAACCTCAGCACAGTTAATTTTCTTCTCTCACACACCAGGACAAGAAATGCAATTAGCATGTGCATGATGGATGAGGTGTAGGGTTCCTGCAACCCCTCCCTTTCTGTTCAGGGGTTGACCATGAGCTGTTCCTGCTCTCCTTCCCTCCCACAGTCCATCATGGATCTAAAGCTTTGACCCTCACTCTCTGAATGCACTTCTATGCACAACTGCTTCCCAACAGGGCTTGCACAAAGCAACAGCATATGAAAAATGATGCTTTTTTTTGTAGACTGTGCAGAGCTGGAGGTCAAGCACACTATTAATAATTCTCTGACTTTTTAAAAGCTGTGTTTCCTCCATTTGTTGGCAACATGATTTGAAAGGTCTGTACAAGCCACTTAAAACAGCAGCTGAACAGAGGCATTTCAGCATTGTCCAATATTGATTTTTGCTTCTAACTTGCCTCTTTGCTAAGACTGGTTTCAATATCCTGTGAAGTTTAAGTGAAGACATTTCCCATCTCAATAGCCATGCATTGTAATTTGATCCCATAGACAAGCCCGTAGTATTTTCCTTAGCAACATGGCTTGGCTCAAAGAGCAAGACTAACACAAAATCTCCACCTTGGACCACTGCTGCCCACACTGAAGAAAGGCTGAGTGGGGAATGAATGGAGGTGGGCAGGAGTGGGGATCACAATCACCAGGCTGTTCACTGAGCTCAGCTGCACAAAAAAAATAAACACAATACAGGGCTGTTACAACAGAGTATTTCTGCCTCCAAGGAAGTGATCCCAATGAACAAGAAACTTCAGTAAATTCAAAGCACTAGTTAATATGCTCCCACATAGCAGAAGTTTAAAAGAAAAAGACATTCAGGAAAATTTAGCAAATTCTTAACCGAAATTAAGGAAACAAAATACCATATGTGAAACATGAAAATGTGAACGAAAAATAACAATTGTAAACACGGATTTGGCTAACCATAACACTGACCTAAAATTTAAGAAATTTCCCTGCTGGGGAAATTAGAAGATATAAATAATAATTTTCATTTCTTTTGGGGGGTACACAAGTGAGATCCTCATAGAAGAGAAAGAAAGGTCATGAGGAAGTGCTCTATATTTATACCAGAAAGAAGAAAAAAGACAAAGAAAGAACAGGTTTTCTGCTTGGTGGGGAGTGAGACAGGACACAATTGAAAATGACATTGAGAGGGCTGAAGTGCTTCAACCTTTCTTTACCTCATTAAAAAAATCTAAAAGTATTCAGACTATTCATAGACTTCAGAATTTAAGAACTTAGGCTGGTAGAGGGCAGAAGAAGAGGCTGCATAGATATATAATGTATCTGCAAATCATGTGAGCCTTATAAAATTCACCCCAGAGTGCTCAGAGAATTGAGCAGCAATTTCACAGCCATGAGTAATCATCTTTGTGGACTGATGGAGGGTAAAAGTTCCAGAAGACTGGAAAATGACCTCTCAAGAGCTCTTCCAGCCATGGTTATCATTCCTGTAAGGAGG
Source organism: Tichodroma muraria (assembly GCA_013390105.1). Taxonomy (NCBI): domain Eukaryota; kingdom Metazoa; phylum Chordata; class Aves; order Passeriformes; family Sittidae; genus Tichodroma; species Tichodroma muraria. Next base: position 29,933 of record WAAG01065981.1, on the reverse strand, counting down.
GAAAAACAAAGGTAAGGCCTTGATATATTGATTCCTTCTTTAGGAAGCCACAGTGGCAAACAACTACTTGGTATTGCCCCTGTAGGCAGAGCATGAAGTTTTGAGAACACAGGGTCAGTCTGGATCAAATCAAAAGTCCATCTGTCACAAAATAGGCTCAGAGAGTAGCCTGCAGAAGTTACAGCTTTATCTAAAACCAAGGGAAGGGCAAGCATACAGCAGCACATTCTCTCAGCTCTTAGCAATCAGAAGCTTAGGTGCTTACAGAGCTAGACTTGGCATCCTTCTGTTAATAGCCCTCCATGACCTTTAATAGCCCTGTCTTAGTTTGGAAGACAGGTATCTGCCAGGGAAAACAGGAGCCCCTTTCTGGGAATGGAGAATGCAAGCCCTCCCCCTCCGAATTGTTACAATCCCGAAATTGAGAGGGACTCTCAGGCAAAAATGTAAGGGGATGGGAATAACAGTTCTTTACTACTGCATATAACTACTGCATATACTGCATATAACAAGATAAACAAAATAACAACNCACTCCGAGCTGGGCTCCGGTGGTGCCGGTGGAAAATCTCCCCGCAGAGTCAGAGAGCAACAACAGCCTCGCTATCTCCTCCAAGAGAGCAGCTCTCCCAGGGAGAAGAACAGAAGTGAAGTGCCCCTGCCCCGGCTGCTACCTTCTCTCTTGATTTTTTTGGCCATTTCCTTTGTCTTTCTTGAGTACCCCTAAGTACCCAGTAATTAGTTTCCCTAGCAATGTATGGGAGAAAATTCTGTAAGAAAGAAAACCAACCCCCAACAAGCCCTCAACAATTACTAATGAAGAGATCTTTAAAGTGCTGTCTTTATTACATGAAATACATAGAAACTGAAAACAGTCACATACTTTCTATTGCTCTGCCTTTTAGTGAATATATTTTTGCTCCCAGCCTGGATATATTGTTATCACATATACATTCATTTCATGAACAGCTAATCCTTGAGAAATGCAATAGCAAAACATCAGGATAGCTACTTGATATTATTTACATTCAAGCACAGTCATTCTGGCTAGTTTGTCAGAAGCTGCTTCATGTTAAAGTTCTACCAAATTTATTTTAAGCTATAAAGACACAAGACTATCCCATGTAGATGGATTGACTTAAAGAACAGTGATTAAACAACTTTATTTACATTTCTAGCTGATCAACATCTTTTAGATCCTTCTAATGGGAAGAATTGATTTTTTCCTCTGCAAAAGGGACTTAATCAATTTTGCTTCTGGAAATGTTTTATTCAACAATAGCTAAATTTCCCTGCATACACATCTGTCAGAACAGAAGCAATCATTGGAAAAGAGAAGCTTTTTGTGCTGATATAAAGATATCTGTTTTATTCTTTCAACAGAAGCCTATTGATTTCTTTATGCCATAAAAAAAAAAACAATTACAAATCCCTTAAATGTGCAAAACCTTACCCAAATACCTCCAAATATTAGCAAACTTAGTTTGGGTTGACTTTTCAAGATTTTTTTTTAAAGATTATTTTGTACTTTAAATAAAATGCGTTATCTTCCAGAAAAAAAAAAATGCGATCCTTTTCAGATTAATTTATTCTAGTGGTACTGTACTAATTTAGCCTTTTCTGCAGTGCTGGACTGGGACTTAAGAAGCCTTGGTTCTCCAGCTCTCAAGGAGGCTCTCTTTGGTATCTGTGTGCAGGAGACTTTTTGAGAACATTATGTTTCATGCTGCTCAGCATCTCATTTCTCGATGCAGGTGGAAGAACTTCCAGTGGTCTGTGGGTTACACACTGAGTGCAGGTGAACAAAACCCCCACTTGTTAGGTTGTAATGCCCTCATTCAAAACAATGGCCAAATGCCCACCAGGTGCAGCTCATTTAATGGCAACAGCTCAGTATCTTTTACCAAATGTAACAGTGGGCCAATCCACACATAAATAGAATGTGTAGATTGGCCCACTAATCTAGAAATCTACACATCTATACATAAATAAGCAGTGAACTCTTTACAAGTTTTTAATACAGCAAGTCTGCAGAAATATTTTAACAATTAATTATTATTGAACATCTAATTAAAACATGCATTATTTGTCTCAGTTTCTGCCATGCGCACTGCATTTGCATTTACACAAACAAATATTAAGCAGGTTCATTTTAAATAAGAGGTTCTTGTCTTGTTTGGTTTTATGCAGATTTATAACATCCACAATTTAATTTAAACTGATAAGAAAATCAGAGAAGTCTAATCTCCTTGCAGTCTATAGGACTCTTGACCTTGCCAGGACTCATAAGCACAGGAGATAAAAGCCCCTGTGAATAGAGTACATGACACTGAATTCATTAAAATTTAAAATGGTAAGATTAAGAAGAAATCTGTAAAAAGAGTAAAAATGAATTTGTTTGTTTGCTTTCAGTTAGAAAGTCTCCCAGTTCTTTAAGCCGATGGATTGTCATATCTATAAATACATCTACTCTCTTAACCTCTTGCTAACCACCAATTGCACACCATAGTCTGCATTTGGCATCAGTGCAGTCACTGCAATTTGGCCACTTCTGGGACACCTTTATTGCTGCTGTAGCAGTAACAGCCTGAAACCTGAATTGCGAATTGGGGCCCTGTTTTACTCTGTTCTGTGGTAACAGGTAAGAAAGGTCTGATTCTGTCACACCAGAATGAAAAGTGACCTGGCGAGGCATAACCTGTGTGGCATACCTTTGAATCACGTTTGGGAGGGAGTACGGGTTGTCAAAGGTGCTTAAGGTGCTTAGCTAACATACACTGGAAATCTGAGAGGAGCAAAAAAACCCAGGAGAAAACTGTGGCTCCCTGGAGGTCCTGCTTAGCTGCTGGCGCCAGTCGCTGCTGGCCCCGCACCAGCACCTCGGATTGCTGCCCACCCCGACACAGCTCTTCTGGAGGGAGAGGTGAAGCTGACACTGAGGTGGCAGTGCCCAGGAACATGCTCCTGCATCTCCCTGCATCGCCCATCACCTCCAGTGCTTCCTGGGAGCCTCATGCCCGCCCATCATCACCACGGTTGGTGCTGGGCCCGGCACTCTCTGACCTCCTGCCCTCGCCATGGCCAAGCTAGGCCAAGGTGAGGATGTGATACTGACGTGGTCATGCATGTGGTGATGGCGAGAAGGGGCTTAACCCCCATCTCCTGACACAGCACCTCCCCAGCTGCCTGCTCACACAGCCGTGGCTGCTCCCACCTGCCTTTTCTCTTTTTTGTTCTGGTTGTGTAGAGTTGAGTGGGACACGAGTGAAACGGGGTTTGAAACCACATTGCTTGGCACTTCTGTCTGGGAAGGACCAGCAGCAGGGACATGATGGAGGGATGAGCTGGGGATGGGCTTGGTGTGCCAGCACAGCTCAATCCAGCACCGCCTTGGCCAGTTGGCCCTGCTGCCTACATGGGCTCCATGCTGCTGAGGATTGGGGACTGCACCCATGGCACAGAGAGAAGAGCCAATCACTGGAATCAGCAAAGAGGCCCACAATGAAAATGCTCAGCTTCACAGACTTTTATTTTTGACTCTGTACAGAACGTGGCTGCGATTGTAATAAGGCATCAAACGCATTATTGAACAGCTCATGATGGACTGTGATGTTTCACTCCATTGTGGGTCAGAGTTTTACAAGATTAAACCAGTTGCTTTCTTAGGCAGTAAACTCTATACTCATTGCAAATAGATTTTTAAAAGAATTACAAAGACTAAAAAATTTTAAACACATAAAAAACCCAGCAACAACCCAGTGAAGGTTCCTAGGAGAGTCTTGGGCATTTCTGCCATGGGGCCAGCTTCAGGCTGGCAGGAGCAGGTGAGGCTGGTGGGAGACACGCTGGGCACCCGCAGTGTGGGGGCTGGGACCGTGCGGTGACAGCCTCTGTTCTGATGACCATCCCCACCAGATGTCATGCAGCTCCCAATGTCCAGCCTTACCACAGCATCTGACTGAGAAAAAGGAACTGAGAACACGAGTCAGCAGGGAGCTGTTTGAGCAGCAAGGAGCCGGACACCCGCAGCTGTCGCCTCGCCTCGGGGAAGCCTCCCTTCCCACAGTTCAGGGAAACACGGACACCTCCGGTGGGAAGGTAGAGGCCAGAGCTGGGCCCAGTCAGCAGACATGTCATGAGGTAGAAACTGGGAAAGTGTCGTATTTGGCAGTTGGGGCTGGTCAGAAATAAACTGACTAAGGGCGCAAATCCTGTTCTGTTTCCAGGGTACTTGGAAATCCATACTCAGAATCTGGATATGTTTAGAGGGCACCCAAAACCCACTCAGTATATGCCAAAATTTAGTAAAGCTATCCAATGAATCAAGTGACAACTCTAGCCCAGGAAATGAAAAAAAACACCAACAATTCTTCTCCCATTTGTACCTTCTAAAGCATTTAAATTTCGAGCAGGGGAAGACAAATTGCGAGGGTGCATGAGGGGGTAATAAACGTCCCTTGGCCTCACCCTTTGGTACCATCTCATGTGAGGTGAATGGTGTGAAGGCCTGTCCACTGGCCAGTGGGTTCATACATCCATTTCCACCATCAGCCACCAGACAGCAAGTGCTTTGGTTTCTGTCTGTGTTTAGTTTCACAGCATGAGAACCTGAGAGTCCAGAGGTTTTATATCGCACCGCCAACTGCATCATGCTGCAATTTCTAAAGGTGATCAGAGAAATATCCTGAGCATTCTTATCTGTTAAATTCCTGTGCACTGAAAGGCCTTCCTTCACCTCTTTCACAGCACACACACCAAAATAATGAAACTCTGTTAGTCTGTTGTTTAAATTTTATTACTCCTCACACTTCTGCAGTGCACATTTAGATTATTAGGTTGACTAAAGTTTCGTTAAAATGCTCGGGGAAAATTTCAGGGTTCATTAAAGTATTGCAGGTTCATGATCTGTGACAGGCATGTTACAAAGTGTCAGAAAACTTCTCACTTGACAATAACATACTGGCAGTCAGGGAAGCGTTCCTTTTTCTAGTGCTAATAATCAGCATTAAGGCATGTCGTGGTTCCTACAAGAAATCTGTGATCCCTACAGCTTAAGCTGTCATCTTTCTGCAGTAATGGAATGCACTCCAATTTCATGCATATGTATAATTAAAAAATAAAAATAATAGCTCTCAAAACCACCAGCCTCAGTTTTAGAGCTTCTGTCATGTAAGTGAGAACACGGGGCCCAGGCAGGTGAAAGGGTTTTCATCCCCTGAGATACCCGTCCCCTGCCCCACACCATCTTGCTGGCCCCAGCTCAGCAAGACTTGCCCTCTCGCTTGGCACGGCTTTCCCTCGACCTGTGGAGGCCATGGCCAGCGCCCTGCCATCCTCAGGGCAGGATGAGAGGAAGCGCTGTTCCCACCTCCCCACCTTGAGAAAAATGTCAAGCTCTGCAGACAGTGTCCATGTACCCCACCAGCCAGCCAAAGTCAGCAAAAGAGGAACCTTCCTGCTCTGCATCCAGATTCTCAGGCTAGTTCCTTCCTCTCTTGTACTGATCACAACAGGCTGAGGTAGCTTCCAGATATAAGAAGACATTTCATGTATTTATCCTAGAGATTCAATCCAATCAGGAATCCCTGATGACACAACCAGAAGGATGTAAGCTCTTCAAAGACGACTGTGGAGACGCTGGTCACTGCTGAGTTACTGCCTGTGAACCCACTGTGTATCACGACATAACTGGGAGAATCATTTACTGGGCAGCAGCACCCTCTAACAAGGCAGCTCACTTAACTACACAGTAACACTGACCTAAAGCTGCAGTTGGAGCAGAGAACATGTGGAGCAGGATCTCTTTTGCAGGGCCAGCGTTAAAGCCTAGGTACCACACCATGGAATTTACTGACCAAAGGCGCAAATCTGGAGCAGGGCAGCTCCTTGGGCCCTTGGTCACAGGCACCCGTGCCAGCACCTGCAGTCAGCACAAGGGATTGAACTAGTTGAGTCAGACTTGGGTGCTGCACTTGTATCCTGACAAAAACAGCCAGGGAAGGGGAATGAAGAACCAAGCGGCAAAAGAGCATTCGGTCTCTCTGTGAGGAACCTATGTTTCCGCCATCCATTTGTTATTCTGAACTTTGTGCTGCCACATATTACTGGGTAAAGGGAGTATAAACAAAATCTCCTCACCCCTTCCCAAGACAACTCTTGTCCTGTGTGTCACAGTGGGAAAAAGTATTATTTTAAAAATAATGCATATATCTGATATTTTAGAGTTAACTCACAACTGAGAAGGCTGTCATAGTGAAGCACATGTTTCTTCTAAGACTGCAGTCAAAGACTGCGCAGACAGAGCTCTTCACCCATGTCTGGCTTTGCCACGGACACATACATATATAACACACATACATATTAACAAGACATATACATATATATGTATTAACCATTGCTCAGTAAGAACTGACAGCGGTGCACTGAACAATTTTTGTTGGTTCTCCCAGCACTGCAACAACACATCAATGTTCCCCACAAACTGGCTGGTAATAAAGCAAATAGCATCAGTGATACAGGTTTTTGGCTACGGTGCCACAGAACAGAGCAACATGAACCCTTGATTATCCCCTAAGTTAAGCGAGTCTCATGTCAGCCAGTAAACTGCCTGATACTTAACCTCTGTATTTTCTGATGATTTATTCTTTACAAATAAATTGGGTTTTATTGAAAGAGTCTCAGAGAGCTCCTTCCTAACCTTTCCTTACTGGTTATGGGAAGGTTGACAGCTTAGTGACATAAAACTGAAGTTTCAAAAAGGACTAATAAGATGCAGACAGCCCCAGTATAAGCAAAGCCCTGCAGCTCAGCTTGAATTTCTTCTGGCATGTGTACTGAATAAGTGTCCAGTCTCAGCATCCCCGTGCTTTTTCAGTCTTCGGGTCTTTTGAGACTCCAAACAAGAGGTCTGTTAATTCATGTTATGGCAGTTTTCATACAAAGACATCTGTCCACCAGGAACTAAACTTCTTTTGTATGGGTCACTATAACTATCAGAAGTTAATGACTATCAATCATTGCTAATCTGAACTGAAATGGAGCCACTGACCTCAAGCTGAAAGAGCCTTTTGTCTCCTACCAGTACCATGAGCCATATGGTTTCCTGCCCTTTGCTTCTTATTGTATATTTTAAATAATCATCACTAATGGTACAATTGTTTGAAAATATGGGAGGTTTGTGGCCAGTCATGACCAAGTGTTGTTCTTTCTTCCCATAGCTGTCACTTAATTGAAGAGAAGGGATCTGCTTAAAATTAAAGATTAAAAAAGCATCTCTTAATGAAATATTAGCCTGCTATTTGATTATTGGTTCTGCTTCTTAACATTCTGTCAAGTAGACTGTTAATAATCCTACAGGCTTCAAAAATTAACAGCTTCCAAAGTGTCAAGGTCATTCTTGTTCTATATGGGTATAATAAAAAAATTATATAGGCAAGACATCAGTGGAATGTTTTATATTAGGATAAACGAGTATCTGAGGAACCTACTTATCACAAATCTCTTTTTATTCAATGGTTTTCATTATTTTATATCATTTGCATTTCATCTGGCACAGTTCCCCTTTACAACAAGTACTCATATATTGCAAACATTTGATTATAGAGCTTAAGATAACACCATTCTTGTCAGACAAATAAACTGCATCACCAGCTATCTTTAGCTGCATCTGCTTTCTTTAATGAAACATATTTTCCTTTAGAAATGCTGCCTTAAAAATCATGACCACACTAATTATCTATGGCAAGCACATCTTCCTCAACTAACGACAGCTCGAGCATATTATCATTTGCTCCAGACTTCATTCTAAAATTGAAAGATCCATACAGCTTTGCAGACTCCTTGGAGGATGCAAACCTGCTCCTCCGGTACAGCTCCCCTTTCCACATGGACAGCATCAGCAGGCTGGAGAGCACCACGCCCCCCAGGGTTAAGAGACACAGCCCAGCAATAACACAGCGGTCCAAGTGAGCACCGATCCTTGCGCTCTCGTTCTCCAGCCTCTCCATCTCCCGGGCAGCCACAGTATTGGGATCCACAGTCACATCTCTGGGTACCACATAGGAAATTATCACCAGCAAAATGCCACTAACCAGGAATAAAATGGCACTAATGAATCCATAGTCAACAGATTTCCCAGCTGCTGCCTCGGAGGCAGCATCGTCCTCCTCGGAGACCAAGGAAGGAGAATCGTGCACCCATTCAGGTGGCAGCTCCCTGCAGGAACGCTGCTGCAGAGGGGCATCCTGGCCACCTGTAGGAGTGGGGGTACTTCTTGCATGCTCCAGATTTACATTTTCATCCACACAGGTGAACGACGTCTCGAGCTCCTGGGCACAGCAGCAGGCTTTCTTCTTCCCTCCATCCTCTCCCCTGGGCAAGCGCTCGGCTGGGTGGTAGGGCTGGGAGGTGCTGGAGGGTGCAGGGTGCTCCTGGGGCGAGGCGCCCAGGGAGGAGGGCTGGGGTGCCAGGGGGGGCTCAGCCACAGGGCCCCTCTGCAAGGGCTTGCAGTGCCGTTCACAGCGCAGGGCTGCCACGGCGGCAGCTGCTCTGGGGTCCACCTCACCCCCCTCACACTGCTGCTGCTCGTAGGGATGGGAGGGCAGGTTCCAGCCAGTAGCGGTGCCCAGGGGCACCTGTCTGCTCTCCTCGGCCAGGTAGAGAAGCTCCATGCAAGCCATCGACCCCGTCCCCACGAGCCTCACCTCCTGGGCTACGGCATCCTCCAGCAAATGCTGCTCCTGACCTGCAGAAGCGGCTTCACAGTACTGGTGCTGCTGTATCCCAGAAATCTTCTACTTTTTCACCAACGTTTTGTTAGGGACATGGCTTGTGTCAGCTGTTAAATGATTAAACAAATCCTCTCTGACATTCATTTCTTTTTGGTCTGCAAATGAAATAGCAGAGGGGAAAAAAACAACAACAAAACCGAACCCGACAACCTCACGATGATACAATAAACCAAAGGGAAGATAACGCAAATGTAATACATCAGCCCTCCTCTCAAAACTGTTTGAGGGGAGACAGCAAACACGATTGTTTTAACCACGCATTTAAAACTGCAATCCTCTTGCAGATCCAAAATCTATTAGGGAATCTAATCAAACTTTGACATCACTATCCAATTAAGGCAGTAAATATCCAGAGCATGGGATAACCAGAAAAACAGTGTAAAATGTCAGAGAAAAGATATGTCTGTTCTTTTGGAAGCATGTAACTCCCATCCCCCCTTTCCAAATAAAGAATTTTACACTCAGATTCACAGACTAATTAGAAACAAACACGCAAATCCCATGTAGCTCAGTAATCCAGGATCTGTATTCTCCGGTGGAAATCTGATAATCCTATGGGAAAAGCAGTGCTTTCCTATATAAGATCTACCATTCATCTAAGAGCTTTCGGAATGAAATTATGCCTCAAAGACTGATGACTCAAAGACGGATATTACTTCTCATCTGCAATTAATTCGTTATTACCCCTTTCGCCCGGGCCCCATCCCCCTCGAGGCCGCCCGGTGTCACGGGGCGAAGCCTGCAGCCCGGCAAATGTGTTGCATGCGTAGGAAACACACGTGCGTCTACAGCACATACGCGATGGCTCAGAGCCGCTGCTCACTCACGCTCTTCTCGGGACCTCAGCGAGAACCGGCCGCGCTGGGAAAACCGATTCCCGCCGGCGCCGGGAGTAGCTGGATCCGCCCGCTACCGAGTGCCCCGAGCGATGCCGAGGTGAGCGGCGCGCAGACACGCACAGGCACACACGCATCCCCGGCGGGCAGGAGCACGCCGCCGCCTCCTGCTGCTGCTCCTCCCGCTGCTCCTCCTCCCGCCCGCGGGGCGCTCACCTGCCCGGCACGCCGCCGGCCCCCGCACGCACGCGCCNGAGCCGCGCCCGCCCTGCGGCCCCCGGGGTTCGGCTGCTGCCTGCGCGTCGCGCTGCCAGGGCTCCGGGCACCGGCCGGTCCCTCCGAGTGCCCGAGTCCTGGCACGGCTCCGGAGACCAGTTTCCGTGCAGCCTCATGCGTGGGTCTAGCTCAGTCATCACCCGGAGTTGTTTTCCACAGTCATGGGAGCTCACGACTTACTCCAGAGAAAGATAAAATCAGATTCTCAAATGATCCCAGAACTGCTGGAGCTGAGGAGTCAAGGGACGTCCTCTCCGCGCAAGACTTACTGGAAAATCTCAGGAGCTCACCCGTGTTGGCAGATTGTCCACACACTTCCTCTGGCCGGCATAAATGACTATTAAAAAAAAGACTGTTGCCAAAAAATACATAATAAATGAATGACCATTTCATTTTCAGTATGAACCTTCACTGAGTTTTCATGCCAATGCTTTTCCTGTGCCAATGTTAGTGATAAACTAGAATATGAAAATAAAGTATGGAGTAGTCAGAACTGAAGGTTTATCAGAGCTGAATACTGTGCTGTTGTGGAAAGACCAGGCTCTGGGGAGACAAAAAGCAAGCATGGACAGAGAGACCTGTCATGGAGCTGAAATGAGGATGCATACAGGAATTAGTTGTGAGCAGCACCTGCCTGCATGACTGTTGGGCAGGAAAGCAGAGGCTCAAGATGGAAAGTGAGCTGGGAAGGAACCAAAAGAGACAAGCACACGTCTGAAGGAGTTGTCCTAACATAAGAGAACAAGGTGATTCTCTGTAAGGAGTCTTTTGCAGTTCTGAAGCAATGCATTAGGCAATCAAATCAGTTTTGAAGACGTATCCTGCTGAGACCCAAAACACCCAGCACAGAAGATTCAAATCTTTGTGGGAATAACTCCCATGAATGTCAAAATTACTTGCCAGGACACAGCACCAGTAGGGCACTTGCAGTGCCCATCACACAGATTGCTTGGTGCTCTGGGCTACTTTGGATATAAGCAGCTCCAGGCAGTGCTTCCATTAGCAAAGTGCAGTCTTTGAAGCAATGCACTGAATAGTGTATTATTCAGTCTTTGAAGAAAAATCGTAAGGAGAAAATTATTGAATTGGGAAAATGGTGCAGGCTGTCCTTGGAACTTTTTAATAGCAGTCCCCTCTTTGAGATAAATACAAAGGAGCAAATAAAACCTAATCAAAGAAACAAAAGAAGTCTATCTGTAAATTGTTCAAATAGTTTCAAGTAAATGTAAAGACAGAAACAAACTCTTTAAGTCTATTGTACATTTCCATTTGGGAATTAGCAGGATAGGAACATACAGATGTTGGACACTGACTCTGCAAGCCACACCTGCTGCATCTGATAGATGATTCTTAATTAAATGACTGACAGGAAAAATATGGTGCTTAACCCTGGCAATGCAGCCTGGAAGAATGTGAATACCTTTCCTTGGCCCTGGCACAGCCTACCAAGTCCTTGGGTGGGCACTGTCCTTCTGACAACTGATACAAAGGCAGGAAATTTTCTGCACACAACAAATAGCCATGTTGTCATTCTCTCAAAACCCAGGAGCTACAGCATGTACTCTTGAGCACTTACTAGAGCCTTAGTTACTAGTTATTTAATCACACTAACATCTTGATGCTCTGCCGCCCACTCTCCTCCGCGTTTTGTGCCAGCATGTTGGGCAAGTGTATTAATTTGTTGCTGATAATTGCAGTCCCACAAACTATGGAGCAAACAGAGGGAACCACACTCTGTCAAGCCAAGTGTTGTCTATTCTTATGTGCCTTCCCATGTGGTGCTGTGTCTCCTTTGCCTAGTACAGTTCACTCACTCTTAGAGCGAAATCGCTGTCTAGTCACAATTCATATTACTGGCATTTCATTTTCTGAACTTTGGATGCAACGTGTTAACACCATTTTCTTATAACAAATGTGATTGTTGCCAATGCTCTGAGGTGTGGAGGTGGTGAAATGAATGCATAGCAACGCATACTCTGCAAACACAAGTACAGCTGGTGAAAAGATTAATCAAGTAGGGGCGGGAGTAAGAATATTTGTCACAGGAAAAAAAGTGGCTATGTAGAGCTAAAAAACAGAGTGATGGACACACAATGGGACAGGAATAAAAGACTGGAGTAGACTGTCAGGGTGGATGAGCTTTGTTCTCTCTGCTGCAGCCTACCACATCATACAGCCCTTTCAGACACTGAGCAGGGCTATGGTAGTAACAAAGTGATAATATGGAATCTGACAGTAGGCTGATAAAGTTGAGATACAAGCAACTCAGCTGAGATACAAGCAATTAAATTTAAACCGTGCTCTGGAGCATCTTGTAAGCTCTCTTCAAGTTGGCCCAACTATAAATGAGTATCTGAATTAGATGTATTTTTTTTTTTTTCCATTCTCAGTAACCTGTGGTCACCATAAAACTGGAAGGAGGCTTGTGAGGAACTAAAAGTTGTTTCACACTTTCTGTTTGAAGCCTCATTTGAGGGCCTGACGAGACCTGAAGGCTTCAGAGGAACCAGGCAAAACTGGAACAAGTTTTCTGAATGATGCATCCCACCATGGTCTGGTAGAGGATGGGTTTTGAGATATTCTACCTGCCATCATCAATTCAGGGAATTTTCCAGTGTTGTATGGGATCCTCAGTGAAGCATTCCCCCAAACATTTTTATTCTTTTTCCCCTCTCTGTCTTATAACATGTATACAGAGTTCTTCAATGATCTCATCTTCACAGAATCTTCAATTCATTGTCTTGCACAGTCCCAGGACTTTGGGTTTCCAGTGGTCCTTGTGCAGGTGTTGCAAGACTTCACTTCTAAAATAAAGGTGCACTCCAGCCAGTGTGGCTCAGAGAATAATACATTCAGAGAAGTCTAGAGAGAATATTTCATAAACTTCCCATTTCCACTTGAATAGATCATACTGTTGAGTAAAGTAAATTGGCTAGGGAGCCAATAACATGGGGCTGAAGAAGAATTTAAAACCTGTTAGAGAAATACATGGAACTGTGTACTGGTCTGTGAAAAATAAAAAAGGTAATAGAGGGGAATGAAGAGGCAAATCTCAGTTTATATATAAAGTGCAAAAGAAAAAAGTGGTACCATTCTTTTTTGGCTTAGAGAATATAAGTATTCTGAGGCTAGCAAGCAAATATTTGGACAACTCACTATAAAAATAAAAATCCAGCATTTCTTTGTGTTTAAAACACATTGCTGTCACAGATCTATTGATTTATAAAGCAGAAGTAGACAGGAAAGCAATTTTATTTTGCTTTGGTTGATTGACTAATGTACATCCATTGTGCATTAATAAAACACACAATAAGTAAACAATTTTACAAAGATACAAGAAACTATAGATGTGTGGTATGATGTTCCAGAATTGCCACAAGTAGATTAAATCCTTGATAAAGCCCTATGCTTCTCATGTCTGAACACATGAAATCATGGTTTGGGTAAATAGAGCTCCTGAGGATGAACAAAAAAAAGTCAGTCTCAGAGCAGAGGATCATCTGGGGGGGCAAAGGGTCTGTTGACCACTTGGAGGACGCAGTAGTTGTAGCCCCCCTCAGGAACGTAGTGAAGGACAGGTAGGAATTAATGAGTGTCAGCCTCAGGTCTGCTCCCTGGCGCAGCACCTGTGGATCCTTTACTGGTCTTTACTCACCAGGAGGGAAAGGGCCAGGTCTGGGTGTCCCCGGCTGCTGCTTCCTACCTGCCATGTCCACACCAGTGACTCAAGCTGGCGACCTGACAACCCCACTGCCACAGGTTCTACTGTTCATCCTGACCATCCTCCCTGCTTTCCCCCTTCAGGAGCTCCTACTCAGCCATTTTCCCTTCTGAATCCCCTAGCAACTGAGCACCCCTGTGTCAACAGGCCTGTCCTTGACTGCACTTTGATTGTTCTAGTGTCCTGCTGACTTTCACAGCTCTTTCTCAGCAGTCTGGGCTCAGGTTGCACAGTGGGCCATGGCCGAGCTGGCCCTGCTGTGCCCAGAGCAGACTGACTGCTGAGTGCCAGGTACCTGGATACCACTGTAAGTGCCGAAGCTTTGGACACTGGGATGGAGGAGACACCTTCTGCCTCCCTGTGTGCCTCCAGAATGCTGAGAACTGAGCTGTGTGATCTGAAGGAGCCTTGACAGACAGAGCCCAAGCAGCTCCTCCTTGCTGTGGGCCTGGGATTGCCACATGTCCCCACAGGCTTCTGCCCACTGATGGGGAAATACCAGCACTCTGCTGTCAGCATGCTGTGAGAGCCAAAGTTGCCATTTATTTCCCACTGTGGTCGTATCTGAGACATAAAGGACATGTTTCTCCCTGGGTCACTGCACAAATAGAAGAAAGACTACAGCCCTGAACCCTCTGTGGCTGCTGAGTGCCAGGTGTCATGCACCTGACTGACTCCTGTCTGCCTTTTTCAGGTGTCTTCCTGGATGGTCATTCTCTTCACTTTCCTGCACACTTGCATGGAAAGACAGAATCACCTTCAGTAATCACACGTTATATCTGGGAGACGTAGTCAACCAGTTACTTGGCACAGACAGACCTAAAAATACTAATTATAGAATGAAGGAAATTTAAAGGAAAAGTGAGATAATAGACTACCCTGGAGGGAAGCCCAGCTGAAAATCAGAGGCTGCTTAGGAGAGAAATAAAGAAATCACCAAGGAGATTTTAAGCAAGGTATTTAAAGGACAGAGAATAGTGCAGAAATAAAAGGGGACTGCAGCATAATATGTGGAAATAATAGCTTGACCCGTAACATTGGGGGAGGGGGGGTTATACTGAATCTGGAAACAAAAATTACTCTTAGCTGTTGTAGTACACATAAAACTATGGGTGAAAGAAGAAAGTGAAGGCTGCAGTTTCTGACAAGGCAAGGACACACAATCTTCAGTAATATATATATTGCTGGTGACAGAATGAGGTTTTATAGAAATTATCAGGAATAGTACACAGGGATTCTATATTATCAGCATGCATTAAAGAGTTTCTTCAACAGAAACATCAAAGTTGTATTCACATTAGAGAGGTAATGCTGATGATTTATGGAATTTACTTGCATTAAAAAGACTAAATATAAAAAAAATAGTAAAACCTTCTTCTCTTGGTACTGCTTTATGTCCACATGCTATAAAGTACATTAAAAAGCTGAAATCAGTGGTCCCATTTTAAAGGCAAAGAAGCTGAAACATGGGAAACTTGTGTAATTTGTTACAATCTAGGCAACACAGGACCAAAATCAAGGCACCAAAATTAAGATGGAAGAATTGTGCGTTGAGCCTTGTTCCTCGAGCCTTGTTCCTCATTCCACTGTTTTAGCCAACAGCAAAAGGCAAGCAGTGACTTAGGAGGGAACTCAGTTCTTTTCTTCATACCTGAAGGGAGAACCACTGGCATGAGGGAAGAGAGAGACATAGAACTATTTTAAGCTCTTAAGTCATAGCATCAGAGATATGCCAGGAAGGTGTATCAGTGGGGTTTGAAGCAGAGCTAGGGTCCATGCAGATTGCTGGTGGTGGCATCTGTATCTAAATTAGCAGCCATAGCCCATATTTGAGAGAGTTCAAGGCAGAGCTCTCCTCCCTCTTCTCTTCCTCTCTTCCACAGTCTCTTAAGCTGACTATCATGCTGAATTTATGTGTGGAGGAAAGCCTTGCCCATGTGTCTGGTTCTGGACCTATCACAATCACGATAGCATTTTTGAAATCAGCTTTAAACTGGCCAGGATTTCTTACTGTCCTTCCTTATCTCCTAATAATATTGAGGTTCCTTTTAAAACAGTGTCTGCAAGGAGTTGTAAAAAACCCTGGTGGAATACCACACGCTAAAACCTGGAGTAGATAAACAAAATGGGGAAAGTAAGACTAATCACAGTAATACAGGCCCTGACAGATTTGCCAGACTCTTCCAAAGGGCAACATTTCTTTTACTGAAAAACTACTGAAAAAATACTGAAAAACAGTGAACAAAGTGCTACAAAATAAACAGCAAGAAGCAATCCTTCTACAGGGCCATGTGAATGAGCTAGACCAACTATCTATGCATTTTCCTCTCTGACACCCAGTGATTTGATCCTGTTTACTTTCCAAGGGAGTGTGATCAGACTGAAACTGGAAGGAAAAATATTTGATCTTTTTAAACAGTCAAACCTTTAAATTCCAGCTTGTCCCCAGAATTTTGAGAATGCAACCAGAGGTTTTTAAACAAGACCTCTATTGATGTAATTGGCAGGCATAGCAGACCAAACACCCACAGAGCAATAAACATTTAATTCGTCAGATACGGTCAAGACTTTTAACATTTTTTTTCTTGTCACGTAGGCACTGCTCGTATTCCTAAGGAGGTTCCTCTTGCTCTCCTCCTTTGATAGCCTTGGGAGAAGGAGGAACATCTCTTCTTAAGGCTGAGCGTAACAGAGGTATCTGGAATCAGTAGTGGAAAATAAAACCTGATGGTTTTGGTTTTATTTTAGTTAGGAGGCATGGAAGGAAATATGATGTCATGCTTTATATTAAACCAGCTCTCTGAAAGCTTTTAATTGCAGTGTGTTTTGAAGCTGTATATTCAGATGGTGACAGCACACTGTGTTGGCTCCTTCACAAACAGAAGTCTTAGAGAGTCACATGCTAAAGAAAATGTTTTACACTTTTCTGTTCTTGACACATCAGAGTCATTTTTATCTGGTTACTATGTTATGCATGCAACAGAACTGCAATGATAGTAAAATCTGCAAAATGCAGGCAGGACTGCGGGCACAGGATGAAAAAAGGCAGTCGCTTACTTGAGCAGTTGAAGAGCTCCTAATACATTATTTATGGGAAATCAATATTTTTTTGTAATAAATACATACACGCATCTATCTATCCATTCAGGAAAACAAAGATGTCTCTATCCCATTGTTGGTGAAAAGCAGAAAGCAAAATCATAGAGGCCTTAGTTCACATTGGCTAATTACCAAGTCTTCCTCTGGGTGTGTTTGGGGAGCCAGCACAGACAGGTTGGGTTTTGCAGGAAGGTTGGCTCTTGAAAAGAGGAAGATAATTTTTAACCTGTGACAAAGACCTGGTTCCTAAGCAAACAGATCTCCATTACAGAGCCCTGGATGCTCTCTCCATTGCAATGGGATTTATTTCAGTGTAAGACAGGGAGACGTAGCTGAATGTCTGGTGAGAAATGCCTTGGCGTGAAACCTCCTTGATGGAGTCAGACCAGGAATGTTGGTGTGGAGGAGCCTAGAAAAGGACTGTAGTGATCCAGGCGCCCCTGGGGGAGTCCCTAGGGTTGATCAGGGCAGTGCCTGATCAGGCTGAGCAGGCAGCTTGTGGGTGCAAAGAGATCCCTGCAGATAGATAGCTTCTCCTGGACAGCGCGCATCTGGTTGTGGATGAGCAAGGAAGGAGGATGTGTTCTTACTGTAGCATGCTAAATGTATTATTGTTCTGTCTTGCCTTGAATAAAGATTTATTTGTTTGTACACTTTCTCAGAGTCCTCATGAGTGGGTAAGTCAGACCTAACGAGGGCATGTAGTTTTCTGGCACTCCTGGATGAGGATCAAGCTTGGTTTAATCATTTGCCCCAAGAGATGTCAAGTACATTGATGCTACTGGTTTCTGTTCTTATTAACCACCTGGCTGAGAATTATATGTACACATTATACTGAGGTAATAGGAGTTCTTTGGTCAATCTTCTGAGGCATCCATGCATGTACACACACGTAGGTACTCACACATAGCTATGTGGAGTTTTTCATGGAGAGTGGGAGATTTGGAAATGAACTTCTACTCCTTTTACTCCAAGTGACACATTCTCCCCCGCACAATATTTTACATAAAATGAACCATGGAGAGCTATTTTCCCAAGCAGACGGAAATGATGTTTTTTGAGGTGGGTAGCTGCATTTCAAAGCCAGAAATCTGCATGGAAGATATTTGTGCAGTGCCATCTGGACAAATTTTTAATTAATGTGGAAAATGAAAAATTAACAGAGGGACTAACAGTTTCTTCATGTTCAAAGACATAATCCTGCAGGGAAAAAAATACCCATGGTTATACTTCCAAAGGATTAATAAAGATCTTCTAAAATGGATATATAAAAATGAAATCAGACTAAGAAAAAATATTTTAAACATTTATGATTATTTTTATTGATTAATTTTATTAATTTAGAAAAATTCTATTTTCTTTAAGAAAAGATAGCAAGAAAGGATAATGACAAGCAGATGAAGATACAATTGTGTGTATTCTGAACGAGGGATTCTTTCCACCTAATAAAATAATAATGATAACATTAGATGAGGAAAGAGGGAGAGGGAGAAAATCTGTTTTGGGGCACACAATAGGAGTTTAGCTATCTGTCCATTTACATGGCAATCACCCTTTTTACTACCTGAGCATCAGACAGTAATAAAACATGGTAAAACTGAAGACTGAGTTTTCTGCCTGTCTTCTGAAATTTTGAAATACAATGTGTATAAAGGCTATTTAAATCACATTGCTTTTCAATCTTTGAAAAATATTGCTACTTTTTAACAACTGATCTGTTCCTTCATTTGATTTTCTGGTGATGTCTTTAAACCAGTAGTGTTTAAATCCCTATTTTTGGATGATAGGAGAAATCAAAGGATACTTGTGACCATGAAAGATTTTATTCAATTTGTCTCAGAACAGATATATCCTTCTATGTCCATATATATATACACATATTCTTCTTGTCTGCTGAAACTCATTAAATGACTTCCAATCTAAAGAGGGTATTTTTATATCCTGGATTAAAATTCAGTGGTTTTGTGCCTTGCTACAAATCTGTCTTGTCCTTTTCCTTCCTTGCAATTTTCTGTAACAATTTTATTGATGTTTTAATGATTTTGAGATCTTGGAATAATATTGGAACTCACAGTTAAACTGAAATTATACATTTTTTTTAAGTTAGAGGAGAAACAAGCAATCAGTAACTCTGCAAGTGTGAAGCCAAAGGCGGAGGGAACATATGTCTCCCATGGGAGCAGGAGTTAACTGATTCAATGTGAGTAAAGGATTTTACCAGGAGGCAACATCTCAACTTAAAGTGAATCGCTCCCCAAATTGACCAGAAGTTGGAGCAGAAGGAGAAAAGATTATGACTCTGATATTTAGTGTGAAGAATTCATGAATATCATGAAGATACTTCTTCACTCTGCACTTATGCCATTCTTTAAATTATTTAATAAGCACAAGCATCTATGGCAAAGTCTAAATTTAGGAAATGCACTTAAAGCACGAAGAAAATGAGTGTTCAGGAGAAAAATCTAAATTTATTTCTAATATTATTCAAGTTTGAAAATGGCATTGTGTTTACTTAGCATGTCAAAACCCATGGAATGTAGTCTATGGATTAATGGAAGATGTTCTGTGGCCTCCAAAAGTTCCTACCTCCTTGGGCATCTTCATTCTGTGCAGGCAGCTAAGGCTGTCTTCTTTCTGTTTCCTGGTGAAATTTTCTGACTGTATTTTTAACTATGGATTTTTCCCTGACTTGCTCTACTACTCAACCTCAAAAATTATCTGGATCCAGTGGAGTCAGGTTTGGCATTCATCTGACTGAATGTGGAGCTGGGACACAGACTTCTACTTTGAACCAGCTGTCTTGACAATGGTTGTAACTGGGAAGATCAACACAGTCAGCAGAGTTCGAGATGAGATTCATCTGACCAAGTGTAGGCATTTCCTTTAGAATTAGGTGAATAGTGCACCTAACTGACTGTGATTGCTGCTCACGTTACTCGGTCACACAGTGTCATTCTCACTGTAGACAGATGTGTTTAGATCAATCCCACCATAATTGGGTAGTTGTAATTAATTTTCAGGGGATTATGGTAAAAATCTCATTTTCAAAATGCTGCCTGCCTCCTTGTCAGTAAGGCTTCCCAAATCCCATGCCTGAGCTGGAGTGAGGTGGCTTCAGTTTCTCTCATAGCTTTTCTCTTCCTCATGGCTCACCAGTTTTCCCTGTTGCTCTCCTCTCTGCTTCTTCCATTCTTCCCTCATATGTTGAATATGACTTTACTACAGAGAAGAGGGAATATTTTCAGTTCTATGAGCCACCACTACATGACAAATGTTTTACTGATCTTAATCTATTTTGGGCCAATATCTGAAGCACTGCTTTGAGTAAAAGACACAGATCACAGATCTTCTTGTGAAACCCCACTTGTAGTACTGCGTACAGGTCTGGTATCCCCAACATAAGAAGGACATGGAATTCTTGGAGCAAGTCCAGAGGAGGGCCATGAAGCTGATTAGAACACTGGAGCACCTCCCCTATTTAGACAGGCTGAGAAAGTTGGATCTGTTCTGCCAGGAGAAAAAAAGATTGTGTGGGGACCTCACAGCACCTTCCAGTATCTGAAGGGGGCCCTTATGGAGTTGCTGGAGAGGGACTCTTTGTTCAGAACTGTAGTGATAGAACGAGGATTATTGGGTACAAATTGAAAGAGGGGAAATTTAGACTAGCTACTAGGAAGAAATGTTTTACTTTGAGGGTGGTCAGACACCCCTCTGGGAACATTGCCCAGGGATGTTGTGGGTGGCAATCCTGTCACTGTTCAAAGCCAGGTTGGATAAGGCGTTGAGCAGCCTGGTGTAGTGGGAGGTGTCCCTGTCTATGGCAGGGAGTGTTGGGGCTAGATGATCTTCAAGGCCCTTTCCAACCCTTTAACATTCTATGATTCATTCTATGATTCAATGGTGAAATGGGTATGTGGCAATTCCTCTAGAATTATGCATAAGAAATTGCACTTTCACTGTTTTGCAGTAGTGAATATGTTTCTTGACCAAGGACTTGTGTCCTACTCACTGCCTGTTGTTCCACTGTTGAGTTTGTAAATTCCTCGGGGCAAGTGTAGGGTTTGTGTTCATCATCACCTCATCATCCACATCCCCCTCTGAAAGTTGGGTGGGTGGGTGAAAAGAGAAAATACCTGATTACTTTGCTCTCTATATATGTGTATTTGTTCATCATTCATATTTGATCCTTATTCTGCATAGATGCAGCTAATAAGGATGTGATCAATACTCTCACAAAGTCACATGTGACTATAA